>CAUYQU010029718.1:0-86838 GCA_963574635.1 Cheracebus regulus | reverse complement strand
TCTTTCTCTTTCATTTTTTTCTTTCTTTTGCAGTTTCTTTCTTTCTCCTTTTCTTTTTCTAAAATCTCTTCCTCTTTCTTTCTCTTTCATTCTTTTTTTCTTTCTTTTGCTGTTTCTTTCTTTCTCCTTTTCTCTCTTTTTCTAAAATCTCTTCCTCTTTCTCTTTCATTCTAAAATAAAAAATTAAAAAAAAAAAAAAAAGAGAGAGAAGATTTCTGGAGTTTTTACAGCATCTAACCCAGTTTTCTCAGAATGCTATGGGAGAAAAAATGGGAATAGACAAAATTCTAAGTCTTTGAAATACACCTATACCCATTAGGCCTCAGTTTGAAAAAGAGTGAGTTGAAGGGGTGAGTAAATGAACTGGAGAAAAAAAGAATGCAGGTAGTGGACAAATGGCTCCTTTTTTCTTTATATAAACAATTTAGTCATTTAACAAGCAAACAGACTAAGGAAAGACTCAATCTACCAGAACAGACATAAAACAAATAAAAAATTTGAATAGTCCTATATCCTTTAAAGAAATAATAAATTTATACTGTAAATATTTTTCATAAATATTTACAGTACATAAAACAAATAAACAGACATAAAACAAATAAAAGAACAGACATAAAACAAATAAAAAATTTGAAGTCCTATATCCTTTAAAGAAATAATAAATTTATACTGTAAATATTTTTCATAAATAACTTCAGGCCCAGATGGCTTCAATGGTGAATTTTCTATCAAACCATTCTAAAAAATATTATCGATCCTATATAAACCCTTTGGAATTGTCCCCAACTCACTGTATGGAAGAATATTACTCTGGTACCCAAATCAGAAAAGACATTATAAGAAAACTACAGAGCAATAACCCCCATAAATGCAAATGAAAATATTCTCAATAAAAATATTAGAAAGCCACATCAACTATAATCTTCAAGTTTATTCCAGGAATGCAAGTTTTTGTTAACATTAAGCAACAATGTAATTCACCATATTAACAGAACACAGAACATGAAATGATACTCAGCATCACTACTCATTAGAGACATGTAAATAAACTAAAACCACAATGATATAGAGCACTACATTTAATGACTACAATTAAAAACAGTGAAAATATCAAAATAAGGATATAGAACAATTAGAACTCTCATGCATAACCAGAGGAAATGTGAAATGTCATAATACTTTGGAAACAGTTTGCAGTTTCTTGTAAAGTTCAACAAACTTACCATATATCCTTGAAATTCCATTCTAGTAATCTATCCAAAGAAAAACATATACACAAAAACTTTTACATGAATTTTCATTGCAATTTCACAATATTCAGAAATTAGAGTAACCCAAATGTCCATCAACAGGTTAGTTATGGATTAAATTCTGTCTTCAAAAAAGATATGAAGTCCTAACCTCTGATACCTACAAATGTGACCCTAATTAAACATAGTGTCATTGCAGATGTAATTACGATATAAACTAAGATGAGGTCATGCTGGAATGGTGTAGGCTCTTAATTCAATACAACTTAGAAAAGAGACACATGGGGAAAATGTCATGTGAAGATGGAGGTAGAGATTAGCATGATACATCTACAAATCAAGGAACACCAAAGACTGCTGGAAATCACCAGAAACTAGGAGGGACACTCAGAACAGGATGTCTCTCAGAGCACTCAAATGAACCAATTCTGCTGACACTCTGATTCCAGATTTTTAGACAACAGAATTAGGAATGAGTAAATTCTGTTGTTTGAAGGCACCACTTTGTACTTGGTTACAGAAGTTGCAAGAAACTAAAAAAGATTTGGTAATAGGATGTGGAGTATTGCTGTAACAAATACCTAAAGCTTTCTAGCTAGGCTCTGGAAATAGGCCAAGGGTGTGCCTGAACAACCTCTTGCTAACAGGATTAAGCATGTGATTCACTGATCCAATCAGCTATCTCAACAGAAGCCAGGAATAGAGATGGGGTTACAAGTAAAGATCTCTGGAGAACTCTTGTGTCTAATGGTACGGATCCCTTTGGCATTCACAGAAGACCAACAAGATTTCAGATAATATTATTTCATCAGATGAAAGAAACAGAGATGGGACAAAATGAGGAACAAATGACTCTGAGGGCAGAGAGGGTGGAGCTACTGCCCTCAGGGGCTGAGAGAGTGGGCAGCCACCGGAGTAGGACCCAGAGAACAAAGCAGTAAGCCATTGAGGATCACTTTCAGGCCTTGAAATTTAATGAAATTTGCCCTGCTAGGTTTCTAACTTGCTTGGAACATGTGATCCCTATTTTCCTTTCAATCTCTTCCTTTTGGAATGGGAATGCTTATCCTATGCCTGTCCCATCATTGTATTTTAGAAGCAAATAATTTGTTTTCTAGTTTCACATGTCTGTGAATGGAGAATTTTGATCCAAGATGCATTATACCCAGAGTCTCACCCATATTTAATTTTGATAATATATAAAATGAGATTTGGGACTTGGTGAAATTGTATTTAGATGAGATTTTGAATTTAAAGTTGATGGTGGAATGGTTAAAACTTTTGGGAATGTTGGGATGGGATAAATGCATTTTGCACATAAGGACATGAATTCTCTGGGGCTAGAAAGCAAACGGTTGTGGGTGACCAGTGTACTTATAAGAAGAGAAGAGATACAGAGACAGAGGAAGAGTGCTACATGAACATGTATCAGATATTCCAGCTATCCTGCTGCAAGCCAAAGAATGCCAAGAACTGCAGGCAACCACCAGAAGCCAGAGAAGAGGAGAGGAAGGATCTTCCCCAAGAGCCTTTAGAGACAGCATTCAGACTTCTAGCTTCAGAACTGTGAGAATAAATCTGTTGTTTTAAGTTACTTAGTTTATGGTAATCTGTTACAGAAGCCCCAGCAAACAAGAGGTGACTATACAGATCAAATGTGTTACATAATGAATACAACTCTACAATTAAAAGGCACAAACTACTAATAGATGTAACAATTTGGATGAATCTTAAGCTTTATGCTGATCAAAACCCTAGTCACAGGAGTATATACTTTATGATTCCACAGCAGAACTGCTAGAAAAGGCAAGCTTATCTGTAGTAACTAAAAGCAAATTAGTTCTTTCCTAGGGCCAGGAGTAGTGGAATTATCTTCAGAGAACATGAAGAAACTATTTGGGATGGTAGAATTGTTCTGTATCTTGATTAAGATGTTACTTATGCAGGTGAACCCAACCATCAAAACTCATCAAATTGTACATTTAAAATGCATGCATCTCTTTATGTAAATTATACCTCAATAAGTTGATTTTTTTAAACATTAATAAACAAAATTTGTAAAAGTCATAACCCCAATGGTAAAATTGTTTTAAACTGCCACACAAAGAAAAAAGGATAAATTTCCTTTATTTGCAAACAATTCATATCATCAATAAAACAAAACTAAACATGGATATCACAATGGAAAAATGGACAAGAATATGAACAGGCCATTTATTTTAAAAAGAGAAACACAAGTGATCAAGAAACAGATAATATACTCAACCTCCCTTATAACAAAAGAAAGACAAATCAAAACATTGTTTTTCAGCTATCAGAGTGACAAAAATCTTTAGTTTTGAAACACCTAGTATTATAAGAGTGTGAAGAAATGAGCTTTCTCACACACAGTTTGACTTCAGTGAAGTTTCATATTCATATACCTTTATGGAATGGCAGCTTGAGAATTATCTAGGAAATTTTATAATGCACATATTCTTTAATGTAACTATTTTACTCCTGTAATTTACTACACAAATATACTCAGAAAGACCCAAACTATGTGTACTAAGAATATTCTTCAAAAGCCTCCTTATCAAAGTAGCAAATATTTAGATACAATCATGTCTAACCTAAATACAGAATGAGTTAAATTTTGACTCAGTGCAATACACAGCTATTTTAAAAGAATAAGTAAAGCAAAATGTGGTACAATTTGGATACTATTATCTCAGTTTTATAAAAAATGATATCCATAAATATATGTACACAAGCTGCTATGCATATTTAAAATTTAGAAAAAACACCTTAAGATACCTTTATAAAGTTTAGAAGTTGAAGATGAGAGAAGGAAGACATGGTTTATTTTATACTTGCCTACACTATCTAATTTTTTTACTACATGTTATATAACTTTTATCTTTTTTAAATTGGTTAAGTATGTTAAGGGGAAAATATATATAAATAGTAAACCAATGAAAAGTTCTTTAGGAGTATCAGCATATAGGAAAACTGTGCCTAAATTCCTCCAAAAAAAGAAAAAAGTTTTCACCTTGTGATTGTCAAAGTCCTCTCTAGAATTATCACTTTTTATATTTACAGAGTTCCTAATCATCATATGTCAACTGTTCTTCTCAGCAGAGTATTCACAAGCTAGAAAAATCTTTAATAATCTATAAGTGACGCCAAACAGAGAAGACTGAAACATTTCTGCAAATCAGTACATTGACATTTAGTGCCACAACAAATTATGTATCTCTAGTCACAAAATGGCGTAACTTTTCTGTGAATGTGAATAGTATATTTGTGAGGAGAGGAGAGTAGTAGATATTCAAGGTCACACAGAATCATCTTAAGATCTAGACTCTGAAACTTGATTTTAGATAAGTTAAACTTCCTCAGTTTCTTCATTCAGAAAACAAATAATACATTCTTCATATGGCCTTTAGGAGCACTAAATCAGAAAATGTGTTAGGCACGTAATACAGTGCCTATTACATAACAGCTTCTCAAGAAAAGAAAGTTATTATCGTTGTAATTGTTACAAAATTACCTCTTTTGCATCAATTAGACCAGGCATTCTCAAGCCAGCAATATTAATCCCAAAGGACAAAAATCGGATTTTGGAGCACAAAAAATCTTAAATATACAATGGTTTGGAGCCCTCTAAACTCAGTGCAATCTGGCAAAACATTATTCCTTAGTATTTAATTTCTCTCATTAGCAAGAGGCAATAATGAAAAAAAAAGTTGAGAAGCTAATTAAGCTACTTAAGAATTACATGTAAAAACTGTTATCAACCTTGTAAATTTCAAAGAACAAATTTATTATATAAATGGAAATTAATCTCCTGACATACAAAATTAGAGAAATAGTGCCTATGTCTGTCTACACACCTGAGTGATTGCAATTAATATATATAGTAATTAAAAAAAAAACAGGAAAGAAAAGATAAGCCTTCATGATATAGGTATGTAGCCACTGGATTACAATGGTGTCTATAAGGAGATTTATATAGGTGGGCATTAGCCAAATGTAAATCACAAATATTTAAGATTAAACCACTGGAAATCAAACTCCAAGCAAGGCAACAAGAGTGTTCAATCTTAGCTACCATTGTTTCAAAAAGATTATGTGAAATCAAAAGTAGCCATAAAATAAGTAACTTCTGAGTAGTTCAAGATACAGAACTATTGGAAGACAACTGTTTCTTTTTTCATGCCAGGAAAATCTTTTCTGCTCTTTGCCTCCTAAAGTAGCAAAATACCAACTTGAGTGTCCAAGATAATGATGGACTGCTTTACAAATGGGCAAGGTCATTGTCCGTAGTTCTCTCTAGTACGCTTCTGCACACTGCCTCTAAGCACCAGCTGACTTGACTCCTTCATCTTTCTAAGGTCTCTCTTTTCACCCAGGAATATAAGACTCAAGGCTACTTATCTGGCACAGATAAAAATTTACATGGTGGGGGGAAACTCCAAGCCAGGCACTCAAAGCTATAGTCTCCAGCTGCTGGTTTAGCAATTTAAAAACGAAAAATGAAAGAACCTAGATTGGCCAAAGCAATTTTGAAAGAGAACAAAGTTGGAAAAATTTATACTATCTGGTTTCAAGGCTTAATATAAAGCTACAGTAGTCAAGACAGTATATTTTGTCATACAAATATATGTACAAATCAATGAAATAGAATAGAGAATGCAGAAATGCACCCCCACACATGCGGTTGATTAATTTTTGACAAAAGACTATCCTTTCTAATTCAAAGTATTCAATGAAGAAAGGATAGTCTTTGGAACAAAGTACTGGAACAACTGTATATCCATTTAAAATAAATGAACCTCAACTCTTACCTTCTACAGTATGTTTTATTAAAAAAAAAAAAAAGAGCTCAGAATGGGACAAATGGATCCAATATAAGAACTAAAATAATGAAACTCCTAAAAGAAAACATAGGAGAAAATCTTGTCATTGAGATAGGCAGGCAGAGATTTCTTAGGTATGACTTGAAAAGCATGAGCCACACATAAAGGAAATTAACAAAGTGGACTTAGCAAAATTTAAAACTTGTTCATTCAAAGTTCTACCACTAAGAAAATGAAAACGCAAGCTATTAGATTGGGAGAAAATATGTGCAAGACATACATCTGGATATATTGTATTCATCTGAATATATTGTATCTTATATCTATAATTGCTTCTCAGCCTTTGGCTAAGATCAAGTGAATATATTGTACCCAGAATATGTAAAGAATTCTTGCAGCTCTAGATTTCAAATGCCCAACAGAAAATAAATTTGAAAACACACTATACCACAAAAGGTATATGAATAGCAAATCAGTACCTGAAAAGATGTCCAACATCAATAGTCACTAGAAAAATGCAAATTAAATGCAGAAAGTAAACACACTGGTATAGCTAAAATTTAAGACTAATAATACCAAGTACAAACCAGAATACAGAGCAGGTAGAATCCTCATATATTGTTGGTAGGGATACAACATGGTACAGCTACTTTTGAAAGGAGTTGGCAATTTCTTATTAACATACAATTACCATACAAGCTGGCAATTTAACTAGGAAAAATAAAAAAGTATGTCCTGCAAGAAGACTGTACATGAATGTTTATATAACTTATATCCATAATAACCAGAAACTGGAAATAAATGTCTATTATCTGGTGAATGTATAAACAAAGTGTGGTATACACATACAATGAAATACTGCTCAGCAATGAAAAACAAACTACTGATTCAGGCAACAATAATGAGTCTCAGAATCATTTTGCTAAGTAAAAGAAGCAGATATCAAACATGCCAGACCATAAGATTCCATTTACATAAAATTCTAGAAAAAAACACTACAGCCACTGAAAGTGAATCCATGGTTTCCAAGGGCTGGGCAAAGGGGAGAAGGGATTGCCTATACAGGGAAATAAAAACCCCTTTTTCGGGTGATGGAAATGTTCCATTATCTTATTGTAGTGGTGGTTACGTGAATACACATTATTTGTCAAAACCTCTTAAATCATAACACTTAAAATTGGGGAATTTTATCAAATGTAAATTGTACCCAAATAAAAAGTTTTAAAGAGACAGAGAGAAAGAGAAGGAAATTAAAAATTAAGGGATTATTCCAGAGGTTCATCATGCTCAGGTAACATTCATAGCAGAAATTTTAAAATGAAAGAACAAAAAACCAGAATGGAAAGATCTGAGAAATAATATAAAACAAATTCCCAGAACTAAAGGATATGGGTACTGAATGCCTATACCAGTGTGTATTATTGTGAAATTTCAGAATACCAGAATAAACAGATGGTCCTAAAAGCTTTTGGGAAGGGGAGAGTGGTCACATGTATAGGAGCAGAAATGAGAATGGCTTAGCACTTTTCATGTTGGGATTAGAAAATAAAAGATAAATTTTTAAAGTTTTCAAAATGTTTGAGTTAGTTCTAATGTATAATGCCATATTTTTATCCATTAAACATGAGAAAATAAAGGGTCCGCCTCCCAGGTTCAAGTGATTCTCCTGTCTCAGCCTCCTGAGTAGCTGGGATTACAGGCACATTCCACCATACACAGCTAATTTTTTGTATTTTAGTAGAGACAGGGTTTCACCATGTTGCCCAGGCTGGTCTTGAACTCCTGAGCTCAGGCAATCCACCCACCAAAAGGCATTTTCATACATTCAAGATTAAAAAAACAAACAAAACCATGTACCCCTTATTATAAATGTAAGAGAATTTTCTCCACCTAACTGAGGCCTAAACTAAGATTTCAATAAACAAGACATCCAATATAGGGAAGAAAAGGAGATTCCCAGGATGTTGCTGAGGGACAGCTCAGGATGATGACTGCACAGCGGACTTGGATTAAAGCACTTCATGTTGGATGAGCAGGAGGTTGGGGAGGTGTTGGGAAGGGATTTTCTCAAGGAATACTTTCAAGAAAAATAATATCCCCAATGGAAAAAAATAGAATAGATATACACTTTTATGCTGACAGAGTACAGCCTGGGGAAGAGTTCAGTAATAAATGATAGTCCATTTTTAATCCAAGGAAAACCAAAAATAGTTCAAAAAAGAAAACATAGTCAGAATATACTAAGAGGCTCAGTTGAGGAAAATATTTACATATTTACATGGTTATTAAAATGAAAACCCTATAATTTAATTAAAAAATTATATTGACAGGGACAGGAGGTGGGAGGCTGAAGGTGTAATATCAATAGACAAAATCTAAAATTGAAAAAAAAAAACAGTATTTCTCTAAATACAGAAATAAACAGAAAAAGAGCTAAACATTTTCAAGAAAGATGCATCTGTGGAGTGGGAATTAAATACGTACAGGGTCAGAACGTGGTCTATTTTTATTCTGAGGCTTGTACTTCTCCCTGACTAAAACTAGTTATAAATGTATAACTTTGATAAGAAATAAAAATGCAAATAGAAGGGTTCACCATTGAAAGAAGTAAAACTTGTATGCTGGATAGTCTGCCAGTGCTGGGCTACTGTATGGTTCTGGTTCTTAATGCCTTATAGACACTAGGTAGTCAGCTGTATGCAGAGACTTGTCCAGCTAGGCACTAACTGGGAACCCCATGCCTGACCCACTCAGGACCACCCAGGAGTTCAGTCAGTCCTAGCAAGATGTTACAAATCACTCTACATGCTCTGACATTTCAAGACAATCTGACATTTCATGAAACTCTATTTGTTGATCCAGATTAGGTCTACAAATTCCAAGTAGAATGCTGAACAGCATATACAAGACTAAACTCCACATCAATCTCTTAAAGGAAGAGCACCAGACTGAATCTCCATAATGCTATACTACGCCATGCCTCCTGGAAGGGTGACAGGACAGAGCCCATTGTGCAGATTGGTGCAAACTAACAGGTGAACAGGGAGAAAGTAAGCAAAGGCATAAAATAACAAATCTAGAGAACTTTCTCTTGGTCCAAGTCATTCTTTATAAAATGGCTTTTTGACTCAGAATTTCCACTAACAGGCCTATACATGTCTAAAACAAACTCCAATGCCATTTAAATGACATGAAGTTATTCTTTCAGATTCTCTATATCACATCCATGAGAATAAATGGAATACATATGTATGCAAGTGCTGTGATTTTTTTTTTTTTTTGAGACTGAGTTTCACTCTTGTCGCCCAGGCTGGAGTGCAGTGGTGCAATCTCAGCTCACTGTTACCTCTGCCTCCCAGGTTCAAGCGATTCTCCTGCCTCAGCCTCCTGAGTAGATGGGATTACAAGTGCCCACCACCAGGCCCAGCTAATTTTTATATTTTTAGTAGAGACAGGGTTTTGACATGTTGGCCAGGCTGGTCTTGAAATTCTGATCTCAGATGACCCACCCACCTCGGTGTCCCAAAGTGCTGGGATTACAGGCATGAGCCACCACACCCAGCCAAGTGTTGTGACTTTTACAATATTTTCTTTATAATTTGGTCTTGAGGTTTTTCTTGAGAGTGGTCATAAGCTCCAGCCTTGCTCTGTCCAGAAATTCAAAGGATTTGGTTGTGGATGTTGACAGTGTGCCTTTTATGGGATGCTTCTTTATCCTGAACGATGCCTACTGCCTAAGTGTCTGACCCATGACTAGGTATCCCTCTCACAGGAAACTGTTTTTATAGACAGATACCCTTGTGTGTCTTGCCTGACCTGTAACCAGATTATTCCTGTTAAGACAGCCACTCTCTAAGATAGCATTGACCAAAAAGAAGGCTATGTTAAGAGTATCTATGCCAAATGAGACACAAAGAAATGAAACCAAATGCATGAAACAGTAGCCTTTATTATTCACAGTTCTCAGAGAGGTTATGGGTGCCAACAGTAAGAGGCAGCAGGGAGCTCAATCAGCAAGGGTTTGGTGGGGCAAGGAAGAGGGAGAAAAGGAAGGAGGGAGGTTGGGAGAGAGAACAGTTGGGAGAGAAGGGGAGGAAATCTCTGGGACTACGTATGCCTTTTTTAAGGTCTGTGGGCATTATCCCTTAGGCTTTCTTGTGGAGGTTGTAGATTGACTAATTTAAAAAAATAAGTTCCCCTCTTCCCTCCTGAAGAGATGAACCTATTTACATGACTCTAATGTTGACCACTACATGTTATCATGTTCAGTCACTGTGGGGTGCGCTAGGTTTGGGGTCAAAGAAATGAGGAACAAGTAGGCTATATGGCAAACAACCACATGGGAAAGTAAGGTTTTAACTAAGCCAAAGGTGACAGAGAAGAACTAGAGTTCACATATTATGTCAGGCCTAAAAATGGATGCTGAGGCAGCAACTACATTAAACAAATTTATAAGTATATACATGAATATTCATATATATGAACATAAATCTAGTATTTAGTTCCATATCACCCATTTTCTTACTAACCACTGTCAGTCTCAATATAATGAATTCCTGTGATGTGCAAATCATGTTTTCCATGAACCTACTATCCTTCTTAATTTACTTGGTTGTATTGATTCATCTGAGCTTTAACCAGTCTTATTTAGGTAGTAGTCTGTAGACTGCAGCCATTTATCAACATTAGTGTTACAGAAGAAAAGAACTATTCTCAAGAGGAAAGGCAGCTACATGATTTTTACTCCATTGCTATTTGTTTTTTGTTTTTGCTGTTACTGATTGTTATGATAATCTGTGTATGAATCAGAAAATAAACATTAATATATTGAAATATCCACATAGAGAAAAGGCTCATATGTATATCCTGTAGGAAGAATTCCCATTGTTAAAAAATAGTCATTTTATATTACATCTAAAGTCCATGATGAAAACTGTTTACTAATTTTTGTCTAAAACAAGATGAACATATCTTCTCTAAACAATCAAACACAGTACTTGTCTCTGTTTGAAGGTTTGCTGCTTTGTTGCTTAATTTTCAAAAGCTTTTCAGTCATACATTGTTTGCTATGACTTGGGATTAGTCCCTTAATAATTTAGCACTTAAGTCACTGGAAGACAAATCATTTAAGAAAAAAACTGTGAAATACCTTGAAATGGACAAAAAAGAAATTACTAAGTGCCTTGTCAAGCCCTCTTGGGGTTATCTCTGTTTTTTCATTATCTTTAAATTATCTGATAATCCTGTAAATTGTAAAAACATAGATAATGCAGACTATTCTTGTCCATAGAAATATAAATTGGTTGTGCCCCGAGAATGTAACTATTGTCCTGGACAGACCCAAATTCATTTCAACATTTCTCACTGCTTATTTTTAGTGATTCTTTAAATTCTTCCTTCAGCCCATTATATATGTTAATGATTCCCTATATAATTTGTAAGTTAAATAAACTCTTTGGCACATGGTCATGTAACATCTATATAGAATTCATGATTTTGCTTTTTAAAAACAATTATCTTTTAATATCTTAATGAACAAGAGAGCAGAATAGTAGAAAAATGCTAAGTACTTTGGATTAAAATAACCCTGAGCAGTTATGGAATCCTTCTTAACCTCAATAAACAGGGAATAGAAAGTCACTTTGTTTCAGGGTAGAGCTGTATGTAGAGTATCAAACCACAATACTCAGGACTTTTTATGAGGATCAAATACAGATATCAAAGTAAAAGTGCTTCTTTCCCAGCCTTCATGAGTTTTAGTCCCCATCCTGCTACATTAAAGATACTATTACCCATCAAGAGGGTTCCTGTGAGGACTGACTAAGATAACATATATAAAGAACCTAGCCCAGTATTTGGAACCAAGCAGGGGCTCAAACTGTTAGTTACCTTCACTTTCATAAAGGACCACACGACTAAATGTTGAAAATATTACATTTCATATACATATATATATATATATATATGTACACAAGAAAGCTAAAATACATCTTGATCAGAAGAACATCAACTTTGAAAAGCATATCAAAGGTATTAACATTAATGGTTTTTTAAAGAAAAATAGCTAAAACATGTTCAACACTCTGTGCCAACCTCTGTGCTAAGAATTTTACAAGTATCCTCTCTAGTGATCCTCTCACAACCACCTTATAAGGTAGCTCCTCATAAGGACTTTAATGAGCGCCACAAATATGGAACGTAGTTTCAATACCTCAGTTCACACTGAAAAATGAGGCATGTTTTGTGTCACTGGAAAGTTACATTATAATATTTGAAAGTTCCATGTAAAAATTACCCACATCTACTGATCCAATGACTCACTAACTTAGTTTCAACTTGAATTAGGAATTTTAGTGGGTCCCATCCTCCCCAAATTGGGCTTTCCTTGGAATCAACTCTGATGATTCTGACAGTTGGCATTTTAATTCGAGTACCTCTACTTTTGAACTTTGGCTCCTTGCTACTGATAGTATATTTAATTCTGAACACTGCTACTTCTGGGTTTAATACTTGGGGGATTCCTGCGCAGCTTGGCATTCAGCTTTCTTTGAAGCAAAAGCAGACAGCTCAGAGGCTGCCTCAATGCTTAAAGCACTGTCTTTATCCATGCAAGCCTCTCAGAGGGCCTGAACTTTTGGCAGCACATAGCACAGCTGCCATCTGGTGGGCAAAACATAGTAATTTCACCACTCCACCTTGGGACCAGAGACCCTGAATTAGACATATCTTCCACTGAGTAAGGGAGGCTACACTTCCAAACTCAGCCCTTCAGATACTTCATCTCTAAAGCAAAAGCTAGGTCTCTATAACATTCTTAAATTTCCTCTAGTCTCACTTACCCTTCTAAATTTCACAATATGACAAGATTTTTTTTTAAATACAAATCTTGTAAAAATAAAAACATGCTTTGAATGTTTAAAAGAAAATCACCTTTACAGACATTTTAAGGATGAGTAAAATACTGCTTTCATATAATATAAAAAATCTAAAAATATAAAATACAAAAAAGGGACTTCTTTCCTTCGGCATATTTGCACATTCTTCTACATGTATGGATCTGAAATTAATAAGAGGTAAAGAAAAACTAAATGCCTTCAAAAGCACTTCTTATCCATTTAACACACATTTATTAGGAACTTACCATGTCCCAAGTACAAAACTAGCTCCATTAATATGATGTGGTCCCAGATTTCATAATTCAATGCATGTGAACATGTTCATTTTAAAGAAGTGTGATGCACAGTCAGGCATTATTAATTCATGGTTGTCACTCCAGGTTCTCCCAATTATTATGCACCAAGGACATTGTTTGGTGGAATAGTATTGCCAAAACGACATATTGCATGCCTTATTTCTTGAAACCTCCAGGTTTTTGTAACTGAGTTCCTCAATCTTCTTAGGTATCTCTATATTTCACACCTTAAAATTATTTCCTTGTCTCCCTGCACTAGGGAATGAGTGCTAATTTTTAAAAAAATATCTTATTCCTTCTTCCTCACATGAAAACAATAATAAAGATGTAGTAAGCCCAGCACAGTGGCATGTGCCTGTAATCCCACCTACTTGAGAGGCTGAGGCTAGAGGATCATTTGAGCCCAGGAGTTCAAGACCAGCCTGGGAAACATAGTGAGAATCTGCCACTAAAAAAATATGTAGTAGTAAAAAAGAGCACTGATTTTCAACCACAAAAAAACTAGGTTCAAATCCTGGCATGATACCTACTGTAAACTTGTCATAACTTTTCTGTGTTTAAAAAAAAGGCAGAGGGAGTAATAAAGCCACCTTCACACTGCCTTTACGAGGAAGAATTACACACAAAAAAACCTGGAGGTATACCATAATCCCTGGTACACAGTAGGCACAAAATTAAGGTAAATTATTTTCTCCCCTCTATTTTTTCTCTAAAACTGTAAGTCCTTTCATTTCACTACAAATTCTCATTGTTTACTATAGAAACTTACATAACATTATAGCTTCCATGCTTTGATTTAAAAAAATTTTTTTAAAGCATACTCTATGTAGAGATAGTCTCCAGCTGATGAAGTAGCAATTTGTAATTTTATGAATTTATGACTCATGCTGAACTGACACCAGCATTATTCTTGACGTAATTAATTTAATTACCTTTTGTTCCTCAATGCCAAATTTATGTTATTTTAGCATCTCCATGTGTGGCTCCAAAAACACTGATCATTCTAATTTGAGTCAGTTGCAGACAAGAGACATAGATTTCCAAGTTTTCTAAGACTTGTTTCTATACTATCATACAGTCATGGAGTGGAAGGAATCTTAAAAGCTTTCCTGGTTAACTCCCAGGCAATATACCACGATTATTCAAAACAATTGATAGTTGATAGTCTAGTCTATTTATTTATCCTTTTAGGCAATAATGCTATTTATAGCTATTTAAATTTTAAATGTTTTATTAATGCAGGTGAACATAGAAAGAAATATGTCACATTCTTCACAACAACTCTTCAACTTGAAGAGAATTTTTAAGCCACCATTCTTTTTTCTTTTCCAGGTTAAATTATTCCAACTCCTTTAACTTTCCTTCAGACAGCATACCTTAATTTTTTCCCCTATTTTTTTCTGACCTCTTTGGATTTCCGAACGTTTTACTAATGTTTAAAAGATCACAGTTGTTAGGAAAAGTACTGGAGAGGCAGCTTATCGGTGGAGCATCTTTTCCACTCATGAGAAAATACTAAATCCTGTCACGTGGAAATGCTTGCAATTTCATTAGGTATTCTGAGGAACTGGACTCAGCACATTTGGCAAAAGAAACTGCGAGACTGTTGTGAATATCTTACAATCACAACTTTTATCAAATCAGTAGTCAAAAAGAATAAATGAAGTACTTTGAAGCTATGTCTATTCAATTTATTCACCAAAACATTCAATATATATTTTACACCAAGCTAACCACAGTTTTATAAGAGGATATAATTATTGTCCTTAGCATATTTTGATGCCCTAGGCAAAAAAAAAAAAAAAAAATCATAGATACAAAAAAAAAAAAGTGAGTTCAGAACAAAAGCACATAGAAACTTCCAAAATAAGAGAAAGTGAGTCTGTAATTGTTTGAAAAACACAGAACAAATAAATTATGAAAGTCAAACTGGTTATCCAACGGTAAGCTTTCTAGGGTAAAGTTAATTAGAAGAAGTGGGAAATTCTTCAAGGTTATCTAGTCCATATTCCTCACAAGTGCGAGGTTATCTAGTCCATATTCCTCACATGTGCTTCATCTCATTATGGGAAAAATGTATTGAAAGAGAATGACTGTGCTGATATTGAAATTATAAATCTTCTTGTTCTCTACTGCTTTCGAGATCAGTTAAATTTAATATGTCTTCCTCTTCCCAAAGGAAAATATTTTCATCCCCAAACCTACAAAGTTCTTCTAAAATATTTCTGTTGCTAATATTTAAGGATGTCTCAAATTGGCAAATATCTAAGAAGCAAGCTTGACCAAGCATTTCAAAGAAGTAATGCCTGATATTTTCTCTTACTACTTGGTTGAGATTAGTTCTTGAGCCCTGGAATCTGTTACTTAATAAGTTGTTATTCTCATCGACTGCTTTAAAGATTTCATTTGTCTGACTGCTGAGGTCTTGTGTATTTGAATTCATATTACCCACAACTAACGATGATATGTGCAAGAAATACATACAAAACCTTTCCTTCAAATCTGGTTGAAATTTCTTTAAATTACCCACCTCCTCTAACGCCAAGAAGTTAATTCTTTTTTGTTTTCTTCTTTTATCCATCAAGTCAAATGTGTTATTGAAATAAAACTTATCAAATATATCACCAATGGCATTATTAATAAGGTTTTTTCTCATACTTGCTTTATCGTTCTTTTCTCTGAACATATTTTTGTCTGTCTGAAGTAAATATGGGTGTATTTTCATCCATAAATAAAAACCGAAGAAATTTTCAATATCAGATTCTTTGCGATATGCAAATCCTCGGTCTTCCTCATTCACAGGTTGGATAATAACAGTTAGGATTGGGCAATGTTGACCACAAAGAGCATACAGTTTATCCAAAGAGTCAGTTTCCTGAAGTGTACCATGAATCATATTACTGCCAGGCAATGGCTGGTTTTTAATAGCATCATCAGAGACAGGGTAGACTTTGTTACCAGCAGACATAAAGGAATGAGTGACAGATGTGCATACTCTTTCTGAGTGATGAGTACCCTTCTCCTCTGTATGGTGATTTGCTATTCTTTCCTTGCCACAAGTTTCATTGTGAACATCCAGCAAATCCTCATGAAAAGGTTCTGAGTCACTACCATGAGGCATTTTAAAGTAATTGCATTTTAGTTCAAGGGGTTGAGTCAGTTCCTCGAGTTCTGAAGAGGATAATTCATCCATGGTTGGGCCCGGGGCCAAATTACCAAAATGTGAATATAGTACCTCACTGCTGTTATTATCAAGTAGGGTGTCCACTGATGTGGTGTCTGCATTGCCACACATGCCAGGATTTTCATATGACATTCTTAGCAAATGATTTTCTTTCAGGAGCCATTTGCCTTTGTCAATCAGCACTCCTTCCTCTATGTCTGTGAGGATTCTGCTATGATCATTTTGTTTTGTACCAGGTTCTACAATGTCACACCCATAATAATTGTTCCTCACACCATTAACATCACACTTATCTTGTCCTTCCTCTTGGAATTCTTGCAACATAGGTGAACTACTAGATACCCGTTCAGAAGAGCCAAATGATTGCCCTTCAGAATCATAAAGACTTGCTTTCCTGGAACACTGAAATTCCACAGAATTACAAGGACAAACCTGAGATTTGCGGGCAGACCCAGGAAAAAAAGATGGTTTGATAATATCTGCTTTACCATAAAGTTTTTCTATTGCCCTTTTAACAAATCCTATGTTGTATTCTTTCTCAAGCTCGCCACTGTCATTGGGATCATCACTGGATGTTTTATATGGCTGCTCACTGTCACTGTCAGGTCGATAGTCTGACCAATCAGAAGTCACTGGACTTTTGATGCATTTTTTCAAATCAGGAGAGGACTCTGAATAACTGCCAGTTTCCATGCTTTTCACCATCATTTTTACCATATTAGTTTCACCTTCATTGGTCTCCTTTTCATTACTTTGCTTAGAATCATAGCAAAAAACTAAAGATGGTGGTGTTGCCACCCTCTTACTGATTGTTTCATAAATTATACCATTCTTTCTTTCTTCTACCATAATATTCTTACTAGAGATGTCTAGCAATTCTAAAGTTTTACTAGCCTCTATCTCTTCTTGGATGAATTCCTCAGTGGCTTTCTCTCCTACATTTACCTCTGTATTAAAGATATCAGTGTCCTGGTTTTCTAATTCTTCAAAAGATTCCAATTCTGAAATGTTTCTTTCACTTGATGTCATGCTGTTGGTTATTGAGCCTGGTTCTTCAGAAGTCCTTGGTTCTTCCATATCAAAGGAAGTATATGCATTTTTATCCTGAAACAGGTTTAGTGAACAATTTTTAAAATCATCTACAGAACTATGTTTCTTATCAAATTCTTCTTCTTCTTCACTTAGGCAAAGACCACAGGGGCTTAAATTACTCACATTTTGATGTGACACCAATGTATTAAAGCCATTTTTATACTCAGGGTCTGTCAAAATATTTAGATCTTTCTGAACATCATCCCCTCTTTCTAACTCTTCAGTTGATTCCAAGTTATCAGTATATGTGTTTTCTTTAGCGTTTAAAAAGTCAGTGGTATTGCAGACATTGACAGGAACGTAGGTCTCATCAGTTGGGCAAGCTCCCTCATAGATATGGTTCTCCTTTTGAGCACAAGCCTTATCGGAAAACACAGTATCAGTAAGTGAACAGACCTCTCCTAGGAAACAAGCCTTATTTGTGGAGGTCTGATCAACAGCATAACCATCACTAGGAAAAAACGTGTCACTAGGGTTACATGTCTCTTTTGGAACATAAGCCTTATTTACAGTGCACATCTCACATGGAGGATAAGTCACTTCCAAAACAGAGACTTCAGGGGCACATGCCTCAGTGGCAGAGCAGCCTCCATCAAAAGAGGAGATTCCTTGTGTTCTTTCATTTTCATTGCACTTAGGAACACTCTGAATGTTGACTATGGAACAATTTGCAGAAAGATCTATTGGAACCATGTCTTGTTCTTTCTCACTGAGTCCAAAGTGATTTGTGGTAGACTCCACTAAATTGGCAACAGCAGCTTTCAGGTCATCAGCTTCCTCTGTGATGGCTATGTGCTTCAGAATCTCCAATAATGCAAATGTTTCTGAAGATTTATTGGTAGTCTTGTGAGCATCACCTTGACAGAAGCTATTCATACTTCCCTTTAGGTTTAGTACCAAGAGCCAAGCCAGAAGGAGATTAGTGGATGAATTACATATTGCAGAAGGAAAGGAAACATCTGCAAGTGAACCTGGCATTCGGACAACTCCATTCTGAGTCTTAGGAGTACTAGGAACTGAAGCTTGCAATTGGTGAAGCATCAGGACTGGTAAGAGGTCTTTCGGAGTGTCCTCTTCTATAGGATCTACTTGAATGGCAGCCTCTACACTTCGCCTTTTTCTAGCTAGGTTTATTTCCTGGTAAACAAGGTTTATCTCTGGTCCCGATTTTTCAGGAGATATATGACTTTTAGTATTATGATCATTAAGAGCTGACTGTGACGAAGTACAATGTTCATGCAGGGAAACCAAATAAGCATCATTCAGAGATCCAACCTGTGCCTCATGGAGATCTTCTTCACCAGTGTCATTGGCAATAAAAGACTTACCTACCTCTTTACATAGATTATCTCCTGACAAACTGGAAATTTTACTTATGTGCTTATTACTTTCCATAACAAAATTATTTATTTTTCCAGAACTTGTATGGGGATCATTCCCTGAAAAACTATTGTTACAATTTACCACATTTATTTCATTTTTGCATACTGGAGCTGATTTTATAGGTTTTAAAGTTGGATATGGATTTATGTTATGCAACCAATTCTGTATATAATTTTGAACTGAATGATGAGCAATATCCTCAGGAAAATCAGGTTTTTTCAAAGAAGCTAAGGAATTTGCCCTGGTTGCAGCATGTTGTTTACTTGAAATAGCACTTGCTTTCAATTTATCCCCTTTTTGTTTTTTCTGGCTTTTTAAAGTTATGTGTGAATCAGTAACTTTTGAAACTAAACTCTTCTTTGCCATTCCTCCCAAATACCTAGATGCCACTTCTGCTTGAGACTGTGGTCCATAAAAAGCTTTAGGTTTTTGCTCAAGGAGGTTAAATACATGAAATAAACTTTTATTTTCACGAGTACTTTTGCTATATTTAGATACATTGTGAGGAAACACTTTATCTCCTTGACCAATTTCTCTTTTTTTAGGTGTTCCTAAGCTTATTTTCTTTAGTGGTCTAGATTTTCTTTTGGTTAAAAGTCCTTGAACCTTGGAATTCTGAGTAGTATTTAATTTATTTCTATGGAAATTTTTGGAAATCATGGGATTGAGATTGCTTTTGGAACAAAAAGTATTTGATTCAATTACAGTCTCACTTGTCTGGAGGTCTTCCTCACAAAGTATCCCTCCTTTAAGGGGACTGTCTGAATCTTGCAATATCATTTCCTTTGTAATTCTACCCCCTGCATTTATTCTCTCATTCTTATTAAGAATTCCTGTGGTTGCATGTTGTCCATCTTGATACCTGGAATTTATTGCTTGCTGTCGAGATTTCTTCTTCTTTTTGCTAGCAACAGACGACAAAATCTTCTCTTCAGTTTTTGGAAGTTTTGTTAAACCACATTGTGCAAATTCATTAATTAGTCTGTCAATTCTTGCAGTGACAGTAGAGGATGCTACTGAAGCTGGAGCCTCAGAAATATTTTTGTCAGCTCTAGAGTCGTTACTCGAAAAATGGGTTGCATCTGCGGAAACAGGGCTGAACCTATCACTGGTGTTACCGTAAGTTTTTAAGTTCTTGATAACAGTTTTGTTGTCCGATATTACACTATCAACTGCATCTTCCTCCACAATTGAGCTATTTGATATAGTTGATGGCAAACCATTATTATGGGACATCTCTAACATCTTCTGACTTGTAATTTCTATAACACCAGCACTTATTGCACTTGACTTAAGCAGTCTGTTTTCCTTTTTTCTTTCTAATGATGACTCCTCCATCTGATCATTGTTATTGATCTGAACAAGCACTGGTTTGTTAGATACTGATGACATTTTACTGCAAGAATGTGTAAACATGTGATACTCAGATTTGTTTTCTCCACTTTCCCTTTCTTCACTATAGGAAAACTGTCCAATCATTTTCTCTTGAACTTCAGTTTCAGATACTAAGGTCACACTGCCTATCACAGATTTCTTTTGTCTCACTCTTCTTAATCCAGGTGTAGGGGGCCTATAAAAACGATGCTTTGCTTGATCCTGAGTTCCCTGGATGATATCTGTGTCCACAGTAGCATTCTCCCAACTAGCAGAACTGCAAGTTTCAGCCTTTTGATCTGTCATTTGAATGTTTATCTCCTCTGCCAAACTGCCCTCTTGATTACTGCTTCGCTCCGTAGGTGACACATCTGCAGAGAATGAACATGCTGCAAGCTTTATACCAGATGATCGACTTTCTGTTCTCCCTGGAAAACTCATCTCACTCTTTTCATCATTATTAGAAGGACCAGTTTTACTGACAGTAGTTGTCCATTTTATGGTTTCCTCCTCTTTTATCCTGAATCGAACTTTCATCTCAACTGTCATAGTGCCATCTTGATTAAAAATAATTGATTTCTCAATATCATCTTCAGAAGGATATATTGGTAAATTCTGAGAATCATTTTTTTCTAAGGCCAAGTAATTTTCAGGAACAAAAGAATAGTCTAAGTAGCAATCATTATTATGTGTTTTCTCAGAAGAAACAGAATAAATCTGGGACCTTGAGCTTGAAGACACGTGTGTGCTTACTTTAAAGATTTTATGAGTAAAAGATGCCCACATCAAAACATAATATGAAAGGCAGAGAAATTAGAAATATCCAAAGGAAGAGGCAGCAAAGGAAAAAAAAGAAAAAGGAAAATAATTAGTATGAAAAATAGCATATTTTCTGTATTTCATAATAAAATATTACTGGTATGTTTCTAAGCTCTAAGGTTTTTCTTTTTCTTTTTCTTTTTTTTGAGACAGAGTCTTGCTCTCTCGCCAGGCTGGAGTGCAGTGGTGTGATATTGGCTCATGCAGCCTCTGCCTCTCAGATTCAAGCAATTCTCCTGCCTCAGCCTCCCAAGTAGCCAGGACTACAGTTGCACACCACCACGCCCAGCTAATTGTTTTTGTCTTTTTAGTAGAGATGGGGTTTTGCTATGCTGGCTAGGATTTTTTTATCTCCTGACCTTGTGATCTACCTGCCTCAGCTTCCCAAAGTGCTGGGATTACAGGAGTGAGTCACCATGCATGACCTATGTATTTTTCCAATAGTTATTTGAGAAAACCTACTGTAATAGTGGTACATATCTTCAAACCACTCTTTAGAAGAGATCTCTAATTCTACTTTACCTTCGATGAGGAGGTTCAGAGAATTTTAAGGTTAAAAAGTTTAATAAGGTAATTTTAATTTTAAAAATGTATAAAGTAAAAACTGCTAAGAATTCTATCAAAGATAAAAGTATTTTGCGGGTTTTCATTTTGTTGTTTTGTTTACCAATACTGAAATTGGACTCTAACCAAGTACCGCTTACCTATTCAAACAAGGCAAGTAATAATTTATGATGGTATTCATCTTCACACCTACACATATCAAAAGAGGTATCTATAGCTTTATGAAAGCAGAAACTTTTTTTTTTTTTGAGACAGAGTCTCACTCCATCGCCAGGTGCCAGATTGGAGTGCAGTGGCACGATCTCGGCTCACTGCAACCTCTGCCTCCCGGGTTCAAGCAATTCTCCTGCCTCAGCCTCCCGAGTAGCTGGGATTACAGGTGCATGCCAACACACCCAGCTAATTTTTGTATTTTTAGTAGAGACGGGATTTCACCATGTTTGCCAGGATGGTTTCGATCTCTTGACTTCGTGATCCGCCCGCCTCGGCCTCCCAAAGTGCTGGGATTACAGAAAGCAGAAACTTTTTATAATTAACACTGAATTAATCAAGTAGTAATTATTAATTTAGCATGCACTTTGTATAATCATTGCAGCTGACTTAATATGGGGCACAAGAGAGAACAGAGCTAGACATAGTAACGTGTGTCTTCACCATTAACCTTGGCACTTTTGCTTCTTAAATTCAATCAAAATGCCTGGGCCAGGTGCAGTGGCTCACGCCTGTAATCCCAGCATTTTTGGGAGGCTGAGGCAGGTGATCGCTTGAGCCCAGGAGTTCAAGACCAGCCTGGGTAACACAGTGAGACTCTGTCTCAAAAAAAAAAAAAAATCCTATTAGCAAGTCTATATAGATATTCACATACCTGCCATCAGGTAAGCTCCTTTAACACTGCAGAGTATAAACCCAGAAATATTTTTTCTAATTTTTTATATGCTTTTATGTAAATTGTAAATCAAAGTATCTCACTCAATTTTTTGAAGTAAAACTTAACAAATCCCTCAGATTCCCTGTAATCATCAAAAACCATACTCAGCAACCTGTATCAGGCATAATAGAACCATTTTAGTAAAATGACAAAGGTGAAACAGAGCTATCATATTTATAACATGTATGTGGCAAACTAATGCTTACAAAATAGAAGCATTAATAATTATCAATTGAATATATCCACAAAATAATTAAACAACAATAAATAATGGATGAGTTTCACCCACATTAGCAATAAGCAGAGTACGATACTACATAAAATACATATTATCCAAGTCTAAAGAGATAAAAACTTAAATTTAAGTATAAAAAACAATCAGTACTTAGCAAAGAGCTAGTTTCCCTGGAAATACTGAGTACAATGAATAATGAGATTAGCCATGCTGCATAGGCAATTTACAGCTTATCCCACATCCTTGGGCCTGAAGAGGCCCTCTTTCTTCCCTATCCAAAGGATAATGCTACACTGTGCAGCAGATCCTACAGAATTATCAAACTACATTACGTTAACCAGCATAAATTGGTTGCATGAACCTTTTTTTTAATAAATAAAAAGTAGATCTAAGGACCTGTGATTTTTATAGGAATAACTTCAGAAGGCAGAGCACATAGCATAGATTTGAAAAAATACAGTCAATCTGCTAACCTGCTGAGGTCAGCTATGAACGCTGCATAGTACTATTTAGAGAAAATTCTGCAACTACCAGAGAAGAAACTTACACAGATTCCACTCTAAAGCAAGAAATGCTGGCATTTTTATTTTTTTAACTAGGTATTTTATGCAAGTAAGCACACATCATCAATTTAAACAGACATATAATTGATTTGGAAAAGTCTAAAAAATAGATAATATCTATGACTCTTTCCAACTATAAATATAACTAATTTCAGTCAGGAATGTTTTTAAATCTTCTTCTTTTCACTTCTGTGGTGAAAGAAACTGGACATTTAAACACAGATTTTTGCTGTCCTTGAGGCAAAAAAATCTCAGGGCTAAAAATATGGGCTATATATTAGTAAGTGACTTACTTTTTCTGCTTTCTGACTTTGCATTTCCCTTGGGGTGCACACGCTGAGAGATCCCTGGTAATCTAGCAGGAAGTAAGTACTTTTGGATGTCATAATTTCCTGGTTTAAATGGCTCCCTTCCTGCTGCCACCACAGCTCCAGAGCTCAGGATCACTGCCTGGAGGCTGGGAACCTAAAAGAGACCAGAGTCATTATCCTGAGATGAGCACATATTGTTCTAAGTGGTAATTTTATAACTTTGATGGAATCAAATCAACAATCTCCTAGGCTTGAAACACATCACCACCAAGCACCTTCTTAGGCACCAGTGGTGTATACAAAATAAGCAGAAATACCAAAAGTCAAGGTGGGGGTGGGAGGGTCAGTTACCTCCCAGCAGGGATCCCAGGAAAATGTCTCCTCTATGAAACTACTACTCTTCGCCACTTCTTTCCAGAAAATAGTGTCAAGATTGGATTCCACGCGAAAACATTATATAACTCAGGGCTCAGGGAAGACAGAAAGGGGTAGGCAGTGTGAGGGAAAGATGAGATTCCAGTCAGACTCTGACAACGGAACAAAGGCAGCATCGGCGCACACGCACTCACATGCACAGGCAGGGAGGAAGGAGGACTTCCTTCCTCGGGACCACCATTTACACCCCACACGAACCCAATTAGTAGGGTACCCAAAATGAGCTCAAGCTCGAGGAGCCTCCAGAACGCTCACCCTCCTTCCATCCGTGGCGTACAGCTTGACCACCGGGCGCTGCATGACCTCCGTCAGGTGCTGCAGAAATGCCTCAAAGCTCTGGGTGACCTTTCTGCTCAGAAGAACCGCACGCCTGCTCTTAGGGTCACCATTCCTGAAGACCACAAGGCTCCGTGGGGCGCGGGGCATGCCGGGAGCAGCGACGGCCACGGAGTGGGGCGGCGCATGCGTGCTGATGGCCCGGCTGCTGAGCCAGGGCCGTGGGCGCCGACGGGCCTTGTCCAGGTCCACAGGCTGCACCTTCCTGCCGTGGGAACATAGGTACGACTCTCCATCCTCCAGTTCCTCCAGGCGCGTGATGCTGTGCCTGCCCCGAGGGGTGCTAATGTTTCTCACTCCAAAAGGTAGGGGCACCTTCCTGGACAAGTTATCCAGCAGAGCATCAAAGGACTTAAAGGAGCGAGGGTTGACCACCACCCTGACCCCGCCGAACTGGGGGTCTCCGCTTTTGTAGAAACTGATCCGTTTGGCCACGACAGGATGAGTGAGGCTCAGATGGCGAGGGGAGGGAACTTGACCTTCAGAAGAAGTAGGATGAATCATGGAAAAACCAGTAGAAGGGGTATCACTCATTTTGGCTGAGACCTAGAGAAGAAAGAAAATTTTTCAGCTCCAGAAAAACAGCAGCATAGCGAATATGTGGTAATACTAATGCATGCTAAATATAGTTGCAGGCATCCAGAATATTCCTGGAAGTTTATTCTTTCATTCGTTTATTCATTCATTATACCTGTCAATTTTGAAAGATAATTTTAAGAGACTTATAATAAGAAGAAATAAACAGTTAAATAAGGGTATTTATAATTTAAAAGTTAAAAACCTAAAAACACTAATAAAGGCCTAGATAAATAAATTATCACAAATACACCCACGCAATGGAAAACTATGCAACTATTAAACATGA
Source organism: Cheracebus regulus (assembly GCA_963574635.1). Classification (NCBI taxonomy): domain Eukaryota; kingdom Metazoa; phylum Chordata; class Mammalia; order Primates; family Pitheciidae; genus Cheracebus; species Cheracebus regulus. Next base: position 61,466 of record CAUYQU010029718.1, on the reverse strand, counting down.
CCTTATAGATGTATCTTTTGGCATAGAAAGATGGTCATGACATATTACTAAGCGAAAAAAAACAGTTTGCAAAACATTCTATGCCATTGATTTGAATGTATACATACAGTCACATCATTTAACAACAAGGATAAGTTCTGAGAAATGCATTGTTAGATGATTTCATCATTGTGTGAACATCATAGAGTGTATTTACACAAACAGATGGTATAGCCTACTATACACCCAGGATTTATGGTATAACTTATTGCTCCTAGGCTAAAAATCTGTCCAGCATGTTACTGTTTGGATACTCTAGGCATTGTAACACAGCGGTATTTGTGCATCTAAACATAGAAAAGATACAGTCAAAATATGGTATCATAGTCTTAATAGTCTTATGGGGCCAGTAGTGTTATGTGGCACATGACTGAGTTATATGATTTGGGGAAAAGTCCTGAAATATATACAGCCCCATGTTGATGTGGCTATCTCTGGATTGCAGAACTCGGGATAATATTCATGTTTTTTATACATTGCTCAACATTGTGAACCTTTAAAATTAGCAGGTATTATTGCACAATTTCAAAAACAACAGAGACACAAATCAGAAACCATCCACTGAGAAAAGAGAGTTTTGGAATTCATCGATTTATTCCTTTATATCCTGACAATACAGAAATAGAGGAGAATCAGGAAATGTTTTTAAAGTTCAAATTGTCTGGAGGAAAATGTACCTGACATTTCTAGGAGGAATGTGTCACACAGAACCTTCAGTAAGAATTATCTTACGATACTATCAGATCTTTCCACTGCAGATTGCAGAAAATGCAGGCAAATCATCTCACACACTGCTTATCTAAATTTGAGAAACATTGCACTAAACAAAAATGTTCTTTGAATGAATGATAGCATTGCTATGGGCTGCTAAAACTGGTGCAGTCTGGTTACTGGTCCCACTAGTAGTTCTAAAGTTAAAACTTCAGGAGAGAATTCAAGAAGAGTAATTGTCAGCAAAGCACTAAGGTTTTCCTTTTCCACTTCTCAGTGAAACCGGAGTTTGATTGACAAATGAACAGCAAGTGGATGGATTTATCTGAGTCTGGCCTTGTTTTCATTTGTGGCATTTTGTGGCTGTTTTCTATTGTTTGAAATAATTATAATTATTAGTGCCTTTTGACACAGTAAGAAAGTCCTGCAGCCTTGAAGACAAATTAAACAAACAAAATGAATGTAATTGGTAATATAGAGATGGAAAAAGGCATGTTTATCATTGTATATCAGCTATAAATCTGGCCCAAATCATCTACTTAAATGTTTGCAAGCTGTTATCCAAGATTCTTCATATATCTCCAATCTGATTTGCAAATCTTATTTAAATGTAACTTAGAAAAAAATTTGAAGATCAGCCTAGAAATTAGATATCTTCCCTTCCTTCTTCCTCAGAGATTTAAAGTAATTATAATACTTAAGACAAAAAAAAAAAAAGCAGCTGTAGCAGACATGTGTATCAGGAGCTGGGGAATCCAGCTTCATAATGGAGTCAGCAAAACTGCAACCTCTTCTCATCCTTATCTGGTCAACTGTGGTCTGACCTTGGGCAGGCTGCTTAATCACCATGGCTTCAGCAACGATGAGAAGGATGAGTTCCTTCAGTATTTAAATAAGACTTTAGGCTGGGCACGGTAGCTCATGCCTGTAATCCCAGCACTTTGGGAGGCTGAGGCAGGCAGATCACATGAGGTCAGGAGTTCAAGACCAGCCTGGCCAACATGGTGAAACCCTGTCTCTACTAAAAATACAAAAATTAGCCGAGCATGGTGGTGTGCGCCTGTAGTCCCAGCTACTCTACTCGGAGGCTGAGGCAGGAGAATCTCTTCAATGCGGGAGGCAGAGGTTGCAGTGAACCGAGATCACGCCACTGCACACCCAACCTGAGTGACAGAGCGAGACTTCGTTTCAAGAAAAACAAAACAAAACAAAAATAAGACTTTAGAACTCTTTGCCTTCAATTATATTTCAGTTGATTTACTTACATTGTTTATTTGAAAATACTGTACGTGAATAATATTTGAGACACATTTCTCACCTAATTTTGGAAATTTTTTTTTTTTTTTTTTAGTGTAGGTGCATTATGAGGCTCTTAATGTCACTTGTTTAATGCCTGAATCTCACTATTTGGAGAGCTGTTAACCTGGTGACCACTTTGGAAACACAACGTGCTAAGCCAATATGCTAAGATTTTTGTGGGCAGTTTTGTTTGTCGGTTTTGGCTAAAGAGAAAGATTCTGTGCTGGGGCCGGGAGGGAAAACATGGAAGATAAAGACAATAGGAGGAAAGAGGCAGCTGCCATTGTCCCTATCCCACTGCTGCCCAGCCCTGAGCATTGGTTTTGAGCCCAGTGCATGAAGGGCAGGTACTAAAGGTACCATGACCTGGGAAGATGCCAGGTCCCCACCAGTGGAGGAGCATTTGCAGAGAAGGTGCTTCCAACAGGATGGTTGCCAGGCACCTTGTTGGGTCTGCTGTAGTGAAAACAAAACAAAAATACAAGTTCACATCATCTTCATAGTGTGTGAGAGAATCTCTGGGAACTCCTAGAAGTCACTGGGGGAACTTTTAGGTAGAGAGTTGAGATTCTGCATACTTGTGGGTGAGTCTTAAGAGCCTATGATAAGGGGGACGTTGAGTGTAAAACCTAGAACATGATAAAGCTTAGGTATTGTCATTGAATAAAAGAATTTATATTCATTGAGTGAACAATGTCATCATTTGGAAAGACAGTGCAAACCAAAGTATTTCTGAAGGAAGTGAATCAGCCTTTGCCCTATCTTAATAATGTGCATTTCCTACAGAGTCCATGGGAGGTTCACAGAGTAACTCAATAGCTCAATTGAAGAGGAAGAGTTGTGGTACCAAGAGAATATTAAGGAGGGATGTCTGATACAGCCTGAGGGATTGGGGTTAGGAGTGAGAAGAGAGGGCAATTTCCAGAGGAAAGCCTGTGTAAAGTTGAGATGCCAGAGGCAAAGAGTGGTAGAGATGCCCTCCAGGAAGAAGGTAGAGGCGGTATGGCATTTACCTGGTGCACATGAGCAAGACTACCAAAGTGCTCATTAAGTTTTGACAGTAGAGTGCCCACTTTTGTGAAACAGAGCTACCAGCCTTCCGTAACTTGTTTGAGTTCTCCTATGTTAGCCGTGCTCCATTCTTAATCAGTTTTAAAAACTAATCAGAATTTGGATGGGAATCTGGCAGTGTATCCTTACATACATTTTCAATAATAAGGTTTATCTTACGCCCTCTAAAGTTGGAATAAGGCAGTAATATACTTAAGGGCTACCTAGGGAGCAAACAAACTAAGCAGCATAAAATGGTTTAATTCTCCCAGAAGTTGAGGCTGAAGAAGTGGAGGTGGGAAGAGGTAACTGTAGAATCTTGAAGCCCTCCACTTTCCTCACCATTGACTTCCCTATGGGTAGCAAGGAGGCTCGTTTACAAAAACTCTTTGCCTTAAAATCCGCTTCTAATGATGTGACAGCTTGCTACCAACATCATCTCTTCTCTGCAGAGCCTCTTTATTGCCTAAAGTTAGACCGTGGAGCTATCATGTATACTTTCATTGCTCTTTAATATTAAGCAGATTTTTAACACCCTTAGGCTCAACTGTGGCTAGGCTTATCTGTGGCATCATTAGTTTCAATCAAACCCCACTTAAATCAATCATTTACAGCTGTGCTGCTCAGAACTAAATAGCTGCCTCTACTAAGAGGGCTGTGTCTTCACTCTCCCACTCACTTGACAAAACATGACAGATTTACATGCGTCATTTCACTAATTATACTTTAATTTTCTACCACATAATGTGAATTCAGACAAGTCACAAATAATGAAGTAGAAAAAATGGAAAATTGATAAATATGGAATATACAGAATGTTCATTCTTTTGACAATTCAGAGACTTGACGTTGTAAGAAAAATTAGTTCGTTTCAGATTTTCATAAGCCTAGGGGGTAGAGTTGGGAGAAGAGATTCAAAACAGAAGAATACCAGTTATTTACTGTGGTAGCCACAGTATTGTTGAATTGCAAGCAGCTGCCTTCTTCTTTAATGTATTGCCCAGAAGTCTATAAGAAGCATATAGTACTTTTATTGTGAGAAACAAAGTAAACATTACTCATTTGAATAAACTAGAATTACTTGATTTCCTGATACTGAAGTTCCATTCTACTTCAATATCAGCATATTGTGAAGGTTGCTGGCATATTTAGGTAAAAGATAATGTTAGTAACATTTATTCTTTTTCTAATAGTTAAACACAGAACACAGATATATAATCTAGGTATAACATGGGAAACAAAATACAACTAGCAAGGCAGAGAATATTTTCAAAAGAAAGATTTCAAATAGTTTTGTACTTACCAGAACTTGAAACTTCCCTTATTAAGAAAAGAAAAAGATGTTTAAGTTGTTTAAATTGCTCAAATAAATGTCACTGGCTATGTAACCTCATTTCGTGCAAAGAAACTAATGTCTTTGGATTTATTCTCAGTATGTCCAGCAAGGGATTGAGTACAGCCAATTAATTTAATCCACGGTGATGCTAATCACCAGACAGTGCTCGCCTTAAGGAGACCACAGCCAGAAACAAGCCAGTTCCTAGCATGCTCTGCAGTTCTGAAATCTGCTTTATAAAGGTTTCCCTTACATCGTCTTTCTTGCCTAGTGTTCTTCTCCAGAAAAAATACTTCACCAGTACCCAAGCATTTCTCTCTCAGACAACTTTTAACCCTCATTTATTTATGTTAAAGGGACAATGTTTTTACTGTGCAGATAAAAATGAAATTGTTTGACATTTTTCTCATTCTGATAAGTTTCTAAGTCAGTACTTGCTCCTGGTAATCATTAAAAAAGAAAAGCATGAGGCCTTTTGTTTTATTTGGGCATTCTTGCTTATTACCTCATTGGTGTACTTCTGAAATGACTGTGAGTATACATGATTTGGTGACTCAGCATAACACAGGACAAACAGCAGAAGCAGCACACAATGAAATGCTATGATTTTATGCTTCTGTGTACCCAGCATGCTTCCACTGCTTCCCTTACTCATAGTGGGGTTTGAACATGTTTCAGGACTTTGTCACACATGAAGGCTCCAGATGGCACCTGATCCTTCTAATGACTACCTGTGGTCTAATCGGACTTGAAGATGCTTCATCTAATTGGGTTTCCTACCGGGCTTCCTACCTCAGCTCTGAACAACAAAAACAAGGTAAGGGGCCCTCTGGAGAAACAGGACCAGGTTCAAGCATGTGCGCCACAATGTTGTCCCACACCGATCACAAAGGGAAAAAGATCATGAAACTGCACATTTTGCCTCATAAATTTTGACCTTGTTACAGGCCACCTATGAGAGAGGAATGGAGAGAGGAGTAGGGAGGAATGGGAAGAAAGAGCAAGAGTGAGGTGTAGATAAGAGAAACTATAGTGTCTTCTTTGATACAAACCTTCATTTATAATTATCACTGTCTACACAAGACATGGCTATTAAATCAGTAAGGAAATTTGTGTTTACAGGTAGAAATGGGCATAAAGGTAGCAATAGGCATGAATTATATCATTACCAGCTCCAAATTGAAGGACAAATTCAAAAAGGCTGGGGTCAGATGTAATCTGCCCTTAAATAGCTAAGGACAAATGTAGCGTTTCTCTTGGTTTTCTCTTGAATTCTATAATCTATGTCTGATAATTCACATTGATCAGTTCTATTTTGATACTGAAGGAATTTCAATTAAAGGGATCCTTTTGGGGCACTTCTAGGAAAGGTAACATTTCTTACATATAAGACAGCACAAAATGGGCTCTCCTTTCCTGAGCATCTCCTGTAGTATACATTCCACTCCCACAACTCCAATTGAGGACAGAGAGCAGGTACCCCTGTTATCCAGTCGAGCCACCATGCCCTCTCCTTGGTATCACTTGTCTCTGGCACATGTCAATGTGTATCTAAACCATCGCTTCCCAGGCTTGAAGGTGCACATGAATTTCCTGGGGTCTTGCTGCAGAGGTTGGCTCAGTAGGCCTGAGGAACCAGCAAAGGAGTTTATGAGGAAAAGGTGCATCGACAGAGTAGTGTTCTGGAAGCCAAAGGAAAAGAAGTGTTTCAAAAGGAGGTAGTGACGAACGGTGTCAAATGGTACTCATACGTTAAATAAGAGGAGTGCTGAGAACTAAGCATGGGCTTTAGCAATGTGGCATTTATCTCTAACCTCAACAAGACCTTTTTTGGTAGAACAGTAGGGATAAAATCCTCCTTGGGCATAGAGGCAAGAGAAAACTAGAAGGAGAGGGATTGGAGTCAGCATGTAGAGATAAGTTTTTTGTTAGTTTTCATTCTGTTAGTTTGTTTTTCCATATGTAAAATCAGTTAGAGTTTGAGGTAGAGTATGTGTGTATGCTGATAGGAATGATCCAGTCAAAAGGGAAGATTTAATGCTGTAGGTAAGAACAGCGAGAATTCTTAGAGCCACATCCTTGAGTGCATAACAAGGAGATGGGATATAATGCACAACAGAGGTGTATGTCTCAGCAGGGATTACAGAGATGGCCGCGTCCAGTAGCAGAAAGACAGGCAGTGATGCTGGTGGAGGGGACCTTCCCTTCTGACTGCTTCTGCATCTCAGCAACCTAGGATGTGAAGCCATCCACTGAGGGTGTGAATGGGGGGAGGTGGTGGTGTTAACCTAATGAGACAGGAGACGCTGTGGAATAGTCACCCAGTGGAATGAAAGGGAGACTGGAAGAGGAGGTATAGTAGCCTTGCGGTGGGCACTGAGAACCTGCTGTAGGTTAGCAGCCATAAATGTATTTTGTCTTATATTGTTTTCTCTTTTTGTTGGTGTTTTTTTTTTAAGACAAGGTTTTATTCTGTTACCCAGGCTGGAGTACAGAGGCACGGTTATAGCTCACTGCAGCCTTGACCTCCCAGGCTCAAGTGATTCTCCAACCTCAGCTTCTGAGTAGCTAGGACTACCACATCCAGCTAATTTTTTATTTTTTGTAGAGACTGGGACTCACTCTGTTTCCCTGACTGGTCTCGAACTCCTGGGCTCAAACAATCCTCCTGCCTTGGCCTTCCACACAAATGTAAAACAACAGCAAGCAGCACCCAATGCAGGCCGGCCAGGAGACCGTTCTTTCCTGGCTTTTGCTACCAAGCACTGATCTGCGATGATCTGATGGAATAGGACCATTTCCTGTTCTACACTTTGATTTTCCCTGACGTCTATCTGCCTGTACCCAGCCCTCCTGAACCTGGTTTTCCCCAGCCCCATCTACTGGACCTTCCTCGTGCCTTGGCATGCCTGTCTACAACCTAAAGTCCTGTGATAACCAAACAGCCTGATCTCTATCCACTGTCAGATCCTGTCCATGTGACTACAGATAAGACAGTCCCAGCCCCCGTCTTCATGGTGCTTAGAGTAGAGGGAAGGCACACTCAGCCCAAAAACACTTTACTATCTAGAAGATTGTGGTATGGAATGTATTATTTGAAAGGAAGAAAGAACTAGCAAAGATTTGAGTATACACAGACTGTTGTCATTAGGATAGCAAATATATTCAAGACTTACTCTCTAATTTTCTTTTTTTTTTCTTTAACTGTTATTTTAAGTTCAGAGGTACATGTGCAGCATACACAGGTTTGTTCTAGGTAAATGTATGCCATGGTAGTTTGCTGCACATATTATCCTATCACCTAGGAATTTTCTAATTTTCACTAGATTCATCCCTTCTTTTTTTTAACCATATTGAACGAACATATATAAGCCAGCATTTTTTTCATGGCAAAACTATCTCATGCTATTCTTTCAGCCAAGTCATTTGGTTAGTTAGACACAAATAACTGCCTAGACTGAAAGCAGAGGGCAGAGAGGGCCCCTATATGTTTCCTTATATTGAACATTCCATCATGATCATCTAGTTTTTTAAAATACTTTGTTGATGTATGATTTCCATGCCATAAAATTAACCCATTTAAAGTGGGTGATTCACAATTGAACTCGGGCGGTGGAGGTCTCAGTGAGCCGAGATCCTGCCACTACACTCCAGTCTGGGCAACAGAGTCCTCTCAAAAAAAAAAAAAGTAGATGATTCAGTGATTTGTAGAATATTCAGGGTTGTTCCAAGATTACGATGATCTAATTTTAGAACACCTCATAAAGAAAGAATGAAACTGTACCTATCCCACCACCCCTATACCAGCCCCAGGCAACCAGGAATCTACTTTCTGTCTCTATGGATTTGCCTATTTTGAACATTTCATATAAATGGAGTCATGCAATATGTGGTCTTTTGTGGTTGCCATCTTTCACTTGGCATAATATTTTTGAGGTTCATCAAGGTTGTAGCATATATTAGTACTTCATTCCTTATTATTTTCAAATATTTTATTGTATGATTTTATTGTATTTTATTTATTCATTCACCATTTGAGTAACATTTAGGTTATTTCCAGTTTGGGATTCTTGCAGATAATACTTCTATGAGCATTCATGTGCAAGTCTTCGGTAATATCATTTTTTTCAAAAAAAAATTACACATATCCACATGTTGAAAAATATTTTAGATTTTCTTTTTATTTAACATGCATTCTTATGATAGGACTTCAAAGGTTAATTTTTAATAGTGAAGAGATATCTTTGATAAACCCCATTATTTGCCTTTTCATGTCTTTATGCAATTTACTTGTTGGTCATGTAAGTCAGTACTCCTACATTATAAAGGAGAATGGCAAAATGAAATGGTCAGATTAGTTGCAGAGAATTAATAGTCCAGCCAAAATGGAGGAGACCACTTCTCCCTATTCATCTCACTAAGTATGCCCGAAAACCCCGGACATAATATGTAAAGCAAATACACTGAAAGATACAGACAAGAAGGCAGAATGGCTAAGAATCACAGAACTCAAGGAATGACACAGCAGTGTGTTCTCTGGGTTTTCTTTTTGTCCCATGTATCCCAAACTAGGTGCTAGAGAAGTCAGTGACCCAAAAACACTAATAGCAGATTTAAAATGCACCAATGAAAGTCACCTCTCTCTAGCCAGGTGTCCAGGAAAAGGGCAACCTAGCAAGACAGAAAACATTTAGGCAATTTACTAAAAACTTTTTAAAAAACTAGATGGTCATGATGGAATGTTCAAAAAACATTTATGCATTTAACCTCCCCTACCCCAGCTAAACACCACAGGAAATAACCCAGGCCTCACTTTACTCTCATCTGCCTTGGGAAGCCTTGACTTCTGCCCTTCCCCAGTGATAATGAGGCATCCCCTACACAGGCATTTCCTACACAGGGTGATATTGGTGAAGGCCAAGTGGGGAACCAAGACTTCCATCTCCACCTGGTAGTAAAGCCGCCACACTCCCTTGTTGGTATCAGAAGAAGCCCAGAGGAAAGCCAGAACTTTCACCACTGTTTAGGAGTGATGGGTCTTTTCCCACCCTCCTCCCCACCACACTCTGCAGGGTAAATGAGACTACAAAGGAAGCCTGTATTAGTCTGTTCTCATGTTACCAATAAAGCCATACCCAAGACTGGGGAATTTATAAGGAAAGAGGTTTAATTTACTCACCATTCCACATGTCTAGGCAAGCCTCACAATCATGGCAGAAGATGAAGGAAGGGCAAAGGGACTTCTTACATGGCAGCAGGCAAGAGAGAGAGCTTATGCAGGGAAACTCCCCTTTATAAAACCATCACATCTCTTGAGACTTATTCACTATCACAAGAACAGCATGGGAAAGACCCACCACCATGATTCAATTACCTTCCACAATGTGTGGGAATTGTGGGAGCTACAATTCAAGATGAGATTTGGGTGAGGACACAGCCAAACCATATCAAATCCTGAAATCTTCCCTGCCCAGCAGTAATAAGGTGTACCCCTCCTCAGGATGTCAAATGAGGCAGTGTAAGTAGTGAGAGCTTCCATCCACATCTGGTAGTAAAGAAGACTGAGTTCCCTTTCCCCTGCCAGTAGTGCCAGAGGAGGTCTTCTAAAACATAAGATTTAAATAGGATCCAGAGTCTTATAACATAGTACCCAAAATGTCCAAAATGCAACTTTTAAAAAGCACTCATCATACCAAGAATGAGGTAAATCTCAACTTCAATGACAAAGGCATTCAGTCAGGCCAGGCACAGTGGCCTGTAATCCCAGCACTTTGGGAGGCCGAGGCAAGTGGGTCACTTGAGGTCAGGAATTTGAGACCATCCTAGCTAACAGTGAAACCCCACCTCTACCAAAAAATACAAAAATTAGCTATGCATGGTGGCGTGCACCTGTAGCCTACTCAGGTGGCTGAGGCATAAAAATCGCTTGAACCCGGGAGACAGGGGTTGCAGTGAACTGAGTTGGTACCACTGCACTCCAGCCTGGGCAACAGAGTGAGACCTTGTTCAAAAAAAAAAAAAAAAAAGACATTCAGTCAACAAATGACAACATCAACGTGACACAGAGGTTGGAATTATACAACAAGGGTTTTAAAGCAGATATTATACAACTACTTCAACAAGCAATTCCAAATGTACTTGAAACAAATGAAATAATAGAAAGCCTTTCAAATAGAAGATATAAAGAAGAACCAAATGGAAATCCTGGAACTGAAAAATATGGTAATCAAAATTTTAAAACACAATGAGTGAGTTCAACAGTATCATGGAAAAGACAGGAAATAATTATATAGTTAACTTGAAGATAGTGCAATAGAAATTACCCAATGTGAACAACAGAGAGGAAATAGATTGAAAAAAAAATTGAACAGAACCTCAGGGACTTGCAGAACTATAACAAAAGAGCTCAGAAGGAGAGGAGGAAGCAGGTGGGCCTCAAAATATATTCCCAGAAATAATGGTTGAAAACTTCCCAAATTTATCAAAAAACAAACTACAGATTTAAGAAACTGATCAAACCCCAAGGACAATAAACCTGAAGAAATTTACACTAAGACACACCATTGTCAAACTTCAGAGAACTAAAGACAATGAAAATAATTTTGAAAGCAGCCAGAGAGAGACGACACATTACCTACAGGAAAAAAAAGGGGGAAAACAATTCCAATGACAGCTGACTTCTCATCAAAAGTCAAGAAGCCCTGATGGATACTGCAAACATTTTCTAAGTGCTACAGTAAAAGAGCTGTCAACCAGAGTTCTATATCTAACAAAAATATCCTTGAGGAATGAAGGTAACCAAGACATGCTCAGATGAAGACAACCTACGAATATTTGTCACCAGCAGACATACTCTAAGAGAATGACTAAAGGAAGTTACCTGACAGAAAGTAAATGATAAAAGAAGGAATTTGGGAATATAAAGAAAGAAAAAAGAACAGAAAGAACAAAAATTAAATACAATAAACTTTCCTTCTGAATTTTCTAAATTGTTTTGACAATTGAAGCAAAAAGTATAATATTGTCTTATTTGGCTCTCAATGAATGTAGAGGAAATATTAAAGCAATTATAAATGAGGGAGGGTAAAGAGAATTAAAGGGCTACACTTAACACTGGTAAAATACCCACATCAGTAGACTGCTAGTTTTGTATGTATAATTTAATACTTAGAACAGTTACTAAAAATATAAAGAGATATGCCTACAAACAATATAGAGTAAAAATACAATTCTAAAATATGTTAAAGTATATCACAGGAAGGCATGAAAGAAAGAAATAAAAAAAAACAGAAAATAAAAAATAATATGGCAGACTTAAACCTTACAATATCAATAATTACGTTGAATTATTGGTAATGATCTCTAATACTATATGATTTAATTTATATAACATTCTCAAAATGACATAATTACCAGAGATCGAGAAGAGATCAGTGGTTGGCAGGGGTTAATGATAGTGCAGGGAGGAAAATAGGTTTGGCCGTGAAGGGGTGTGGCCCAGGCAAGACTTTGTGGAATTAACAGTTCTGCATCTTTCTTGTGGTGGTGGTTACAAATGTGATAAAATGTCATGGAACTATATGCAGACATTTTCTTCAACCCAAAAAAACACTTTGTCCCCATTTGCAGTCTTTCCTCATTTCCACTCACAGCCCAAAGCAAACACTAGTCTACCTTCTAGGCTTTATAGACTTGACTATTCTGGACAGTTTATATAAATGGAATCATACAATATGGAAGTCTTTTGTCTGGCATTATTTAGCATAATATTTTTGAGGTTCAACTATGTTTTAGCATATATCAGTACATTGTTTCTTTTTAGTGGACACTTGGGTTTTATTAATAACCCGCTTAGGCAAGCAATCAGGACAACATTCAGTGTGCTCCATACAACACAACAAGCATAGCCCTTCATCTAGAAATAATTGCTAATGAGAAATACATGGGAACTGAATGGTACAGTAGCCATAATTCCCAGTCCTGTAGACTCATGTTCCCATTTCCAAAACATAGAAGAACTGAATTGATATCAATTCCATAAATATACAACATTTATTATTCTAACAGTGCTATAATAATAATAATAATAAAATGTACTGATTACTTACTTTTTACTAGACACATTAATGCTTTAAATGAATTATTTAATCCTCATAACAACTATAGGAGGTATGTACTATTATTATCCATGTTTTTCCAAGTAGAAAAACCGGAGTTGAGGAAGGAATGGTAATTTACCAAAGGTCACACAATTAGTAAATAGTGAAGGCTCTTAACCACTTTGCAGTAATTTTTCTATTCCTATTCTCTATCTAACATTGAAGCCATAGTATGTGTTGAGACGAAACTGTGGAGATGGAAAATGCCAGGCTAAGGAGTTTTAGTTCTATTCTGTAGAACATGGAAATGCTGAAGGTTTTTGAGCAGGGAAATGACAATAATCAGAACTGAAGATGTCCTTTACATTACTATGTCAAATTATTCGGAGGGAGGAGACAGAAACCGGTAAAGTAGCTCTAAAAATAGTGAAATCCAGAGTTCATAAGGGCTTGACTTAGAGTAATGAGAATAGGAATAGAAAGGAAGGAAATTATTTCCAAAAAATTACAGAGGTGGACTCAATAATAGATTGGTTGTAGAAGGCAAGGAGATAGATAACTTATTTAATCCTTTAAAGAACAATGTATTATAAGTAAAAAAATCCAACACCGAGCATAGTTCAGCAAAAGTTGCGTGGAGCAGTAGTGTCACAGAGAATAAGAGTTAGCTCTTACTGAGTACTTCCTCTGTCCTTGTTTAAGTGGGGTGCTCAAGTCTTACAATCCTGTGATACCACTACCAAAAACAGACAACATGCATCAAAAGCAATGCTAAATCAAGAGCTGGATAAATCCATCCTGTTTTTAACATATTTGGGGTCATAGAAAGACATCCAGGTGATGATGTCTGAAAGTTATTAATCTGATACTGGAAATTTGGAGATGGATCAAAATAAGAGAGCATTTGAAAGGTATTCAATTAGAGGAGGTAATTTGAGTCATGGGATAGCTAAGAGAGAAAGGATTGTGAAGGAGGTGAATATTATTGTTCATGCAATAAAACAAACTCCAGAAATTATAGATTTATAGTTGTCATATGCATAGGGCCTATAATGGCCAAGAGGAATTTCACATTTCCACCAGTGGTTGAACAGATGAAACTGATCAAAATGTACTCTAAAATTCACAGTGATTCTGATTAACGCATAGGATAAGAATGGAGAAGCTCTTGAAGTCTGTTATAGTCTTATACAGAAATGGAATTATTAAATAAAATAGCACTCTATATATCCCAGGAATTTTCTAAGCAATACTAAATTAAAATGTATCATTATCATTCCTGTTGTTTGACTAAACTTATTTTTAATTTAGACAGAATTATTGAGTTATACTCAGTCAGAATTCAATAATTATTTGCTAAATGAAAGGATGAAAAAAAGCTAATTCCTCCGAAAAATTTGATGGTCAGGAATAAATCACCTCTTCTGTAGCAAGTCTTCCAGAGTGTTTGAAATACCATAAAAGCATATATTGGCCGGGCGCGGTGGCTCCCGCCTGTAATCCTAGCACTTTGGGAGGCTGAGGTGGGTGGATCACCTGAGGTCAGGAGTTCAAGACCAGCCTGGTCAATATGGTGAAACCCCATCTTAAAAAAAAAAAAAAAAAAAAAAAAAAGCATATATTTTCTTTTATAGTAAAAAGAAATAACTTTACTAATAGTGAAAGAAAATATAGCTATCCTCAAAACACATAATCAAGTTAAGTTTAAGAGACAAGTCAATCCACAAAATAATTTCTAATTATTTGAAGCAATAAAACACTTTCTCCTTAGCATAATCAGGCAAGTAGACTCTGGGTTTATACTTTTCTCTTTGAATAATAGGCAGTCCTTGAGATTTCAAATAAATTATCCGAAGCAGCCAGTGGAAGAAGTGATTTTGGCTAAATCTCCCCTGGTATGCTACTAGCACCAGTATTATAATACTAGCACCAGAGACCAGTTTTAAGATGTTAAAAGATTGCAGTTTGCTGAGAAGAGATGACACAGGGAAGTCTCATTCTATCCAAGCAATTAGATTAAGTTGTTAGTTTAAAATGTTTGGAGGATCCTTCTTAGAGGAAATAGACATTCTAGAATAAAAGTATACTATTCAGAAGGAATTATTCATTTTAATATTTATTTATTATAGGTTATTTTATTCAAGTAAGAAAAATACCTTGAAATTCTTTTAAACTGATTTGAGATTTTTTTACCTTAAACAGTAGATATTCTCTTCAAATAGAAGTTTTATTCCCATCCTTCCCACTGTATGCTGTCATTACAAATTCTCCCTTCCTGTTAAATAATATTTTTAAAAATCTCAAGCATGGTCTTTTTAATTCATTCTAAAAATGAAAATTTCTGAATTCTGATTTAAATTCCTAGCATATGTATCTCTAATGACCAACTTCCATAATAATTACAGTGCTTCTAGTGGCCTTTTATTTGCCTTGGAATTCTGTGTTTCTCAATTATTTCCATTTAAGTACCCCTAATGAAAGAAAAGAATGAATACATAATCATAAACCAGAATTTTAATCAGAGCTTCAAATTTAAGTCTTAATTTTGTCTGAAACAGCATGCAAATTTTATCCATGTCTATTGTTTTATTGTAAAAATGGCCTAAATTGCTTTTCATCAAACAAATTTAGATGTATCCTAAGTGTCCCCAGAGCTTTTCAAAGTATCGCTTGTAGCATACCAGCAAATAATGTGTTTCTAACAAAAGGTAGGGCACTCATAAAGGTAGAGAACTAAAGGCAAATGGAAGATGGACAGCGCCTGCCAGATCCAGCAGTCTCGCTGCCAGCAGTGAGATCCAACACAAAGTGCTCTTCCTCGCCAGCCTCAGACCAAGAACCAGGTCTGACTGTTCCTGGTCCCAAGTTCTCTAGGAGTTCAGGAACGACATGGTTCCTATTGGACTGGACAGCAAGCCCTTGGATATCTGCATGCCACTGACTTTCAGCCTTCCTCTCCAACTTCTGCCCTGTGGGCCAGTCTCTGTGACAGTTTGCTATTGATCCTGGTTTCCACTCCACTTTTCCTCTGAGGTGACAAGACTGCTGTGAGCACCCCACGGATTAGACTGAGCCAGCCCAGTCCTGCTTCAGCCCATTCAGACCCTCTGCCTGAAATGAGTTCCACTGGTGCGGGAGCAGACTAAGCCCAAGTTCAGAGTGAGTGGGTCGTTGGCCCTAAGCAGCTTGGCCACCTGTCACCTATGATGAGTGTCTTCCCTGTCCTGGTCTCCCTTCTTTCCTTCACAGTGCAGCCTGTTCCCTTTGCATACACTGGGTGTGACAGCGTATACCAGATGGCCATGAGATTAGCTGGACTTGCGAGTGATTATCAAATAAATTGCTGATGTCAGGGAGGCAACAGACCAGCTTATGCAAGGAGTCAGATCCCAAGCTGAGAGACTGGGATTTACTACAACATAGCTAATACTTTGAGAAAGAAAAGGACAAGATAAAATGGTATTCAAGGTGATACACTAGTAGCAGAATATAATGCATACAGAGGATGGAAAAGACTGGAGAGAGAAATACAGCATGAAAACAAATCTTTAATAATGTACTAAGGGCCTGGAATAAAACAGTGGTTCTAGAATGAAAGCAAGAGATAAGACACATTTTGAAGAAAGAATCTCCAGACCTTGATGGTGGATTAAAGATCAGTCAGTTGTCAATGAGTTTTGAAAGCACATATTTGCCAGTTGCTTTTCTGGGCCCAGAAGAGACAGCAATGAATAAATCAGAGCCCCTGCCCACCCCCCCCCCCCCGCCCCCGCCCCGCAGAACTGTCATTCTAAAGGAGGAAACTAATCATGTGTTAGGTACTGGGTGTCATCTAATTTGGCACATTCTCAAGCTTTCTCCCTACATGCCTTCCTCATAGAGGCTAGAAAGCCAGGTACTTCTTAATAATGATGCCAGTGGCAGGGTCAGCTGATTGGTTTAGACCCTCTTTCTGGACAAAAGAGAGGCTCCTTTCTTGATAAAAGGAGCACTTCCTAGAAACGTTTGCTTTCTTGATACAAGGAACAGAAACTGCTGGTGCCATCGCATTTTCCCCCTTCCTGCCTAGAACGTAGAAGTAATACCTGGAGCTACTAAGGGGCAACAAGCAAGAAAATTAAAAGTTAATACACGAAAGACAGCAAAACAGAAAGATAGGAGAGTCCTTGATAGCTGTGTGAGCAACTGGACTAATCTAGCAACCACTTCACTCTTCTTGTTATATAAGAAAAATAAACCCCATTCCTGGTGCCAGCTGCCGAAACAGAGCTCTTCACTGCAGACAACAAAATCCAACCCTGGGGAATAACACTGAAAAAGAATGTGTTAGAAGAATACTGAGTAGCTCACAGAATCTTCAAGAGGGCTAAAGAATAAGGTTCAAACTTAAGATTCCAGGAACAACATATAAAACCTTCCATAGAACTGGCCTGGTGGGGAAACCACCAGCTCATCGCAGCAGGGCCCCAAGTGCTACAGCTTGCACTCTTACTACTTTCCCGCCAGGAACATAATTGTACAGCAAATAAGGTGATACCAACCTGGCACAGTCATCTTTGCTGTCACCCTAACCAGAAAATGAATTCCACAGGGAGCCTACTATTGCACCTTGCTCTCTTCCAAATTGCACAAATACCTGTGCCCTTAATGGAAAGAAATTATGGCACTTGTTCAGCTCCTACAGAAGGAAACATTCTTTGCCCTATAAATATTCATAAGGTGAGTAATTTATTAAACTCAAAAAGGGATTCAAATTGTAAGAATGCCAAATGAATTGCAAATATATACCATTGTAGTGGGTTGTTTGCAAAAATGATTACAATTCTTCTCTCCCCATATCCATATCCCTTTACAATGTAATCTGTAGCTCTTCCCCTTAAGCAATAGAGACTGTTTCCTGACGTCTAGTGTTTGTGCTGCTTTGACCAAAAAAATGAGGCAGAAGAGACATTGTGCTAGTGCCAAAACCAAACCTTAAGAGGACTAGTACATTTCTGTTCTCTCAGGAATCTTGTTATCCACCCTGTGAGTAAGCCTGGGCTGGCCTGCCGGACGAAAGAGAAACCTAGCCCCAGTGCCCAGTTACCCCAGCCAACAGCCAACCAACCCCGCAGGAGCACAGCCACCCACCTGGCCACTGACACATGAGCAAGCCCAGCCTAACCCAGATACCACCCATTTGAGCCCAGTCCATTTGGCCCACCCAAAGGATTGTGAGCTCAAAAATGTTTGCTTTAGTACTAAGTTTGGAGTGATTTTTAATGCCATAAAAGCTAACTGATACAACCACAGACAGCAAAAACAGGCAAGTTGGTAAATAAGATAATTTCAGGTACAGAAGTAATATGAAAAAGATCATGTAGGGTAATTTTGGAGAGGTAATGAGGGCCACTCAATTTGTCAGGGAAGTCTCTGAGAAGAGGACATTTAAGGTAAAACAAGTTTAAAGAGAGAAAACTACTCAAAGACTATTCAAAGATACAGAAGAAATGTATTCCAAACGAAACAGCAACTGCAAAGCCCCTGAGTGAGGCCTGGGAGTACTCACTGAAAGAAGGCCAGTGTGACTGAGAACTAGGAACAAGACGGAGAGTCAAGGAAGACTTCATCAGAGACACAGGAAGAGGCCAGATCGTTTAGGGCCCTCTGGACTGGGGTTAGGAGTTTACATTGTATTTTTTAAGGTATTTTGATAGATATATATATTAAAGAGATCGTTGTGGTTGCTATGAGGAGGATGGGTGTCATAATAGCAGGAGTAGAGACAGGAGCCTATATATTAAAGAGATCGTTGTGGTTGCTGTGAGGAGGATGGGTGTCATAATAGCAGGAGTAGAGACAGGAGCCTTGCTGCTCTACTAGTTGGGACAAAAGCTTATGGTGGGTTACATGAAGTGTGTAGCCAGGGAAATGACGAGAAGTAGACTGGTTGGGATGTATTTGGAGTATGAAACTGTTAGGACTTACTATTGTAGGTTATAGGATAAAGAAAGGGTTCAAGTTTGACCTTTAGGTTTGGGTATGAGTGAATGGTGGGACCATTTACGGATACGGGGAAGGCTTGAGGAAAGAACAGTGGATGAGTGCTGACATCTGTAATTATATTTCGGCTGTGTTATGTTTGAGATACCTGTGGATTTCAAAATGGAGATGTCAAGTAGACAGTTGGCTATCTGAGTCTGAGCTCAGGCTGGTGATCACATATGAACCTGTAAATTTGAGAGTAATACGCTTGCAGAAGGCACTTTAAACCATGTAAATGTGGTGGGGGAGGGACTACATAATGAGAGAGAATTTTCTAGGAAGATAATTTAAAAACAAAAGAGAAGAGAGCCTAAGATAAAGTCTTTGGACTTTTCAAGGTCTTGTAGAGGAGGAGAGCTTCCACAAGAAACTGAGAATGTGTGGCCAACAAGGTAAGAGGAAAACAAGGTAGGAAGGGGTCCTGAGAGCCTTGAGGAGGGGGCACTCTAAGGGAAGATGGAGGTTTGGCTACATGAGCACCCCTGATGGAGTATATAAATCACTGCTTGTGCAAGAGGGAGATCATTGGTGAGTTGACCATGGCAATTGTAATGGAGTTGTAGAAGACAGACCAATTAGGGATGGTTGAGGAAAGACTAAGGGATGAGAGAGGTGGACAGCTCTTTGCTGGAATGTTTCTGTGAAGGGGAGCAGAGGAGTGGTACAATGCCAGAGGTGGGCTATGAGATCAAAGAAGGATGTTCTCTGAGATACCTGATACTAAGTTGTATTTGTGTGTTGAGCAGAACGATCCAACAGAGAGAAAGAAAGAGATTATCGGCCGGGTGTGGTGGCTTACGCCTGTAATCCCAGCACTTTGGGAGGCCAAGGTGGGCAGATCACGAGGTCAAGAGATCGAGACCATCCTGGCCAACATGGTGAAATCCCGTCTCTACTAAAGATACAAAAATTAGCTGGGCGTAGTGGCACACGCCTGTAGTCCCAGCTACTCGGGAGGCTGAGGCAGGAGAATTGCTTGAACCTAGGAGGCAGAGGTTGCAGTGAGCCAAGATTGTGCCACTGCACTCCAGTCTGGCGCCTGACAATGGAGCGAGACTCTGTCTCAAAAAAAATTTAAAAAAAAAGATTATCCAAAACAGGGAAGGAATAATACTGAATGGAAGATGTTAAGGTGAAAGAAGTTGGAACCCTGAGCACAGTGGAGTGGCAGGAGCAGGGACACTTCCTTCATAGAAGCAGAAGGAAGGCAGACGATGTGATGCCTGATGCAGGTCATCTGGATGAATCATTGGGAACATAGAGGAAGCTTAGGAAATGCAAGGAGAGAAGGATAAAATCATCTTAGAAGGAAAGAAGTAAATTACTAGGGAACTGTATTAGGATTTTAGGGCCATTTTGGATGCCCACTTGGGACTTGAGATCATTCATTTTAAGTCCATTCCAGTGGCAGTGGAAATTAGAGGAAGTAGTTAAAAATTATTCCAATGAGGACCAAAGAACATTAGAGTACCAGGATTGAGAAAAGATGCATATTTGGTGGAGAAAAATGGAAGAAAAATTATAGAATTATCAGTTTTTCACATCTTGAGCTCCAATTAACAATGTCCTGTAGACATCTAAAAAATACAAGGCTGGAAGACAAGTGGGAGGGCCAGCGAAGTGCAGATTTAACTTTCACATGATTAATAATAAGATCAGGAAGAGCTGAGCAGCAGAGACCACCATGGTGCAAGAAAGTGAGCTTCAGACATGTGGACCTGTGGTATAATTGGGCCCAAGGAGCTAAATCATGTAGGTTGAAACATAACCTTTTTTTTGCCACGTTCTCAGAAAACTTCGAAAATCCCTTTATTTCATGAATTTCTTAAAAACCACTGTATTCCAAGATTCTGAGAATCTGGCTTTTAAGAGTAAGATAAAATGTATCAACCTTTGCTTTCCCCCAAAAAAAGTTATCCAGAATTTCCAAATTCAGGATATTATCCTCCTTCATGAAAAAAAAAGAGAATATGCAGGTGACTTTATAACCTAACACAGTAACTGTATAGAATCAACTAAAAACCTCTGAAAATAAAGGAGTGGGCTTTTAAGAGGCTGGAATGGGTAGAGGACTGGGAGGGAGGAAGAAAGACGGCGATGTACGGAGGGCCTTCTGTGTGTCAGGACCAGTCCCTGGAGTCTGATCCTAGACATCTGTCTGTAGGAAGCAGTATGGTAGAGTGAAAGGAGAGAGGACTCTGGAATCACATACCCCTGGAAGTGAATCTAAAGGCCCCCATTTATTAACTGTGCACACTAGGTGAGTTACTTAACCTATGAGCTTGTGTATTGTCTATGAAATGGAGATAACAATAACCCACTCTCCTGGAGCAGCTCAATGAGTATATGTAAAGTACTTATCCAAGTACCTTTTAAATGGCAGGTATTCAAGAAATGTTTGTTTAATTCCCTTTCACTTTACTTCCCAGACAGAGGGTACAGAATCTGAACAAAAGCTGAAAATCAAAGTATATTAAAATTAAGGGAGGCCCAGTATGTCTAGAGATGTTGTAAAGTCAGTAACCATCTCTCTTCCTTTAAATCTTACTCCATGATATTCTTCCCCAATAGTCTTATTTCCCTACGCCTGCTCCTTCAGGCTACTAACACTAGCTTCTGACCGGACACAATTATTATAGAACTTCAGAGCTCAACCTAAAGTTGGTTTAGTGCCCACAGCCTTTCCCTTTGCCAAAGCTATAGCCTGTGTGCCAGCTCTTTCCTGGGCCCTGCTTCCTACTATGGTGAGATCCTAACACTGCAGCTGGTTGTTCTAATCTTCAAAATGTGATGAATTCTCAGGCCTAGCTTCCTGCAGCAGTCAGACCTTGGGCCCCTCTCTGAACCTCAGCTCCATGCTTAACCGTCTCTGGACTCCCCAGTCCCACACTGATCTCTTTTGCTCCCCAGTCTTGTGTTTGCTCTTTTGCACCCAACTCCCTTCCATCCATTTTATTGCAATCTTCCCTGGCATTCTATCCTGTAAGCATTGTCCACCGTGGAAGCACTGTTTCTATAAGATTCCTTCTTCAGTCTTTGTAACCCAAACTTCTTCTGCCTTTGGACCAGCTTCCTATCCCAAGGAATAACTTAAAATGAAATATGCACCATAATTTGCAGTTATAGTCACAGCATAAAGTCACAAGTTGACCTGCCAATGGATATTAAGTTCCTTATCAAAGGTGAATGAAATGTACTGTAAATGTAATTCAAAAATAGCAGCAGACATAAGGCAGCATGATAGGACATCATTGCTCTGTAGAAAGAGAAATTTG
The DNA here is from genome assembly GCA_963574635.1 of Cheracebus regulus. Lineage (NCBI taxonomy): Eukaryota > Metazoa > Chordata > Mammalia > Primates > Pitheciidae > Cheracebus > Cheracebus regulus. Next base: position 39,633 of record CAUYQU010029718.1, on the reverse strand, counting down.
CAAGACAGGATTTTAAATGGTCTAAACTTAATAGGTATGAAATGGCATTTTTATTGTAATTTTAAGCTTTGTAAGTAGAATCTATAAAATATCTGAGGGGAAAAAATGTCAGGAAGGCTAAAGGCAAAGCATACATTATAAAATACTGAAAAGAAATGGACCTTTCTATAGACTTATAGAAATTAGAAATAGAAAAAGTTATCAGGTCACCTTGCTCTTGTCCCTGCCAGTGTAGCCCATTCTCAAGTGATTGTCCTGTCTAATTTTAGATGATCCAAGAGTCTTGACTTCAGGAACTTTATTTATAAAACTATTCTGCTGTCTAACAGACCTTCAGAAGTAGTCACCGCTTGCAGCTCTTCAGCCTAAATTTTCAGCTTCCCAGTAGGTTCCAGTGGTTTCTTTGGCCTTCCTTAGCTGTAACTCCAGATGTAGTATTATTAGAGAGAGGATTTTCACCTCCTTGTCAGGTGTACCTTTAAAATGCCTAAGAAAGGTGAGACCATCAAAGCCAAGATAGGCATTCTCTCTCTTTTTTGTTTTGTTTTGGGTCTTGTTTTTTCGTTGTTGTGTTTTGTTTTGAGACAGGGTCTCACTCTCTCACCCAGGCTGGAGTCTAGTGGCACAGTCTCAACTCACTGCAACCTCCCCCTCCCGAGTTCAAGCAATTCTTCTGCCTCAGCCTCCCGAGTAGCTGGGATTACAGGAGCTCCCCACCATGTCCAGCTAATTTTTGTATTTTTAGTAGCAACAGGGTTTTGCCATGTTGGCCAGGCTGGTCTTGAACTCCTGACCTCAGGTGATCTGCAAGATGTGCATTCTCTAAAGATCACTGGGACTGCTGCATAAGAACTCAAGTCCTGATTTCATTGTTTCCAATATTACAAACTATCCCAAAGGTTTAAAAATGTCTACATTACATTTTGCTTCCCACTGTCCAGAAAGTTCACTGAAAGACATAATAAATGCTACCAGTGACTTATTACATGTCAGGCATTACACCAAGTGCTTTATATACAGTGACTCTGACCTGGACAGCAGTTATTCACTTCATTCTACAGATGAGGAAACTGAGAGCTTCCTGGGGCCTCCAACCCAGCTGAATGTGTTGTTGCAGCCACTATTTAAGTCATCTGTCTAACAAAGCATTGCTTTTTTTGCTGCTCTAGGTCATTACTACAGCTCCTTTGTCAGGTCTGTTGGTACCTGGTTTAGGGCTCTCCAAGTCCAAACAAGAGGTCCTCTCCTGACCCAGGAAGAATGTGGGCGAGCAGAGCACTGTACTCCCCCAGGAGACAGGCTACCTCTACCAGTCCTGGAGAGAAGTTGGTGAACATTGCGGTTCCCTGTGTGCAGGCTGATTCTGAGGAAGGGATTGGCACATATATTTAACTCAAAGGAATAAGGAACTTAGGCTCAGAGGGCATGAGGACACCAGAGTACAGAGTTGAGTAGAGAGGTCCCTGCTTCCCTAGCTGCAAGCAAGACAAAGGAACTGCAGCCTGATACGCAATGACCACATTTAGATTGCTGACCGTTCTGTGGTAGTTTCAAGGATGCTGGGCCCATTCAAAGCTTTAAATCAGGATGGGAACAGACTTACAGGACCAGGTGTCATAAGGATGCTGACCCAGAACCTCTCCCTGACACAGGATCCAAAGGAGTGTTAGGACTCATTCCCACAGCCAACTCAGTAATCCCAAATGCCCCATCCACAGTGGGGAATAATGTCATAAGACACCAGAGTCTTCATTACTCCAAGTGACGAGAGAGGATTTGGTCTCACTAGGAAGGTGAGTTATTAATACCTCTAGCTCTTCAGCCTTCAGAATTAATCCTACATTTCAGCTTCTTGAATCTTTGTGGATAAAACATGCTGACTAGTCTCATCCTCAGTTTGCTTAGTTTTCTCTCTCATTTGGAGAGAAATGTTAAGAATCATTAAACGAGGCCGTCTGTTGCTACTGATTTGCAGCTGTGTGTCTACTGAGATAACACCAAGTGGAAATCTGGACACTTTGGGCCCCTGATGTGTGTTTCCTAGACAAAGACTATGGTGATTAGATTGGAGTTCTTGAAACAACACACCAGCACAGCTTTTGGAACTTTGTGGCAGATTTTGAATTAGAACTCATATTGACTAAGCATCTGACCTCAAGAGTGAAGCACTCAACTAAGAGAGTTGGAATGCAACTAAAAGAATAGAATCTGCTTATTTGGGGAAATGACTTTATTTCCCTCATTTTCAGGGGACAGTAAATCTGTTTCTAAGAAGTGGGAGAAGGCAGGCATGAGTTGTAATCCCAGCTCTGTGGCTTAAAATATGTACAACTTCTGTTAAGGAACTTAACTGCCCTGAGACTGTTTCCTCATCTATAGTAATACCAGCTTACACAGTGCTTGTAAAGATTAAATGAAGTGCCTCGCTTAGCACGGTGTCTAGTGCTTAATAAATGCTGAAAGCCCTTCTTTGATTAACTGAACAAAAGAACACAGCAGCTCGTTTTGTGCACACATGATATAAAATATTTTTACTTGAAAGGTACCACACGATCCTGGGACCCTCATTAGAAATTTTAGAATATTTCACTTCCAGAGTAAAATTCAGAGGCAAAAGAAATGAAATGTAGCATGAGATACAGAACTGCTTTTGGAAAATTTCAACTAATTTTTGTCAACTAATATTCTTTAAAAAATTAGGCCACTGCAGTGCTTCACACCTGTAATCCTAGCACTTTGAGAGGCTGAGGAGGGAGGATCACTTGAGGCCAGGAGTTCAAAACTAGCTTAGGCAGCATAGCAAGACTCCATCTCTACAAAAAAATAACATAAAAAATTAGCCAGGCACAATGGCATACCTACAGTCCCGGATACTCAAGAGGCTGAAGCGAGAGAATCACTTGAGTCCAGGACTTCAAGGCTAAGTAAGCTATGATCACAGCACTGCACTCCAGCCTGGGCAACAGAACAAGACTCTGTCCCTAAAAAAAAAAAATTAAAAATTAATTGATTCCTCTGAGTTCCTCCTTCTCACTCTACAATTAGAAAATGTTTGTAATGCTTTCATCTCCTCCTCTCTAAAAATGTCTACCAAGCTTCTCATCACTGGAAGTTATCCAAGTTTGAAATTATCAAGGCACCATATGAAAAGCCAGTGAAGTGCACTGATTCAAAAGCACAGTTTAACAATGGTCACACATGGATTTGAACCCCTTCTGTACCCTTTCCAGCTCTGTGATGAGTAGTTATACAATCTCAGCCTCCATTTCTTCATGTACAATATGGGGAGGTTATCATAGTATATATCTTACAATATTCTCTTGAGGATTCAATGAGATAAAGAAGCATAATACCTAGTAAGAAATCATGTTAGCCAGTCATTATTATTCATAAATAATTCACAACACAAGTGACTGCTTCATAACACACTACTTAAGAAGGGGATGTGAATCTTATAATACACTATTCTTAAAATTTTATAAGCAAAAAAAGTATATAATCAAATATGAAAAACCACATAGAAGGCATATTCATGTTTTAGCATTTATCTTTCAGTAAATACAATGACAGCAACATTTTCCCTCTTACATATAAATCACATATAAATGATTGACATTTTTTACACCAAAAATAGGCAGTTGTTTCCCATCTATTTAGATAGCTTTCTCTGATTTAAAGAAGTTTTTGGCTGGGTGTGGCAGCTCACGCCTATAATCCCAGCACTCTGGGAGCCTGAGGCAGGTGGGTCACTTGAGATCAGAAGTTCGATATCAGCCTGGCCAACATGATGAAACACCATCTCTACCAAAAATATAAAAATTAGATGGGTGTGGTGGCTTGTGCCTGTAATCCCAGCTACTCAGAAGGCTGAGGCAGGAGAATCACTTGAACCCGGGAAACAGATTGCAGTGAGCTGAGATTACACCACTGCACTCCAGCCTGGGTAACAGAGTGAAACTCCATCTCAAAAAAAAAACTTAAAAATTAAGTTTTCATTTCATATATACATTCTTAGAATGTATGAGCAACTACAAATAACAGCATTCATTTCAAAGAAACTTAAAACTATCCTGATCAATCAGTTTAATCAAACCAAGGTTTCAGAAATGTCTATCAAATTTAACCTGGGGCTACTGATAACACCGTCCACACCTAGAATTGCCTACCAGCATACTCTGGTTGGCCAGTGTCATAGGAAGTCTTATCTAGAAAACAAAACCCATGAATTTCCAGACCCAAAGTGGAATGAGATTAACTCTTGCCCTGAAGATAAATCATTTCCCAGTGTTTTCACTTCAGACTTCTAATATTTTCCCTGCCTTTAACTGTTACCAGATCTGTTACATGTCTAGAATAAGGATAATTAATTACACTGTGATTCCAAATTAAAATGAGAACCTGTAGGTTAGGATCTCTTCATTGTGACCCCAATGGCATCATCCACTCTACATGACTGGTGACATTAACATATCTTTGAAGAACATCTTTAAAACATGAGAAGAGGCGCAATATAAATTAGGTTGCTGGTAAGTAATGCAAGAGAAATAGAAACACACACTCCTGTGGCTGCAAATGAAGTTGTTAGGCGAGCAGCTGTTGCCAGGCTGATTACAGCATTAATCAGTGTTAAGAGTCTGACATGTTCATTCTTTCTTTTTCTCCCTAGGATATGTAAATAGCACATAGGTGGGAACCTTTAATGCAGCAACTACAGAATGATTAAGAAAGTGGTGCCTGCCTTCTCTCTGCTCACACACTCACATCCATTGATCATGGTGCTATAGAAATAGACATGATCTTTGAGAACTCATGGATACAAAGTAGGGAACAACAAACACTGGGGCCCACTTGAGGATGGAGTGCAGGAGCGGGGAGAGGAGCAGAAAAAATAACTATTGGGTACTAAGCTTAGTACCTGGGTGATGAAATAATCTGTACAAAAAACCCCATGATAAAAGTCTAGCTATATAACAAACCAGCACATGAACCTAAATACCCCTGAAGCTAAAATAAAAATATAAGTTAAAAAGACCTACTATTTGATAGCAAATGAGGTAACAATAGTCCGCAATAACTTAATTGCACATTTTATAATATCCAAAAGTGTGTAAACTGGATTGTTTATAACACAAAGGATAAATGCTTGAGGGGATGGCAATCCCATTCTTTTTGATGTGATTATCATTGCTTACAATGATTACATACCTGCATCAAAACATATGTACCCTGTAAATATATACACTTAGCGTGTACCAAAAACTAAAAAATTTTAAATTGTTCTTAAAGAAATAGACATTGCTTGTGCTTCCAATTATGAAGTGCACTACTGTTTCCTAACACTGTTGATTTTTCTCCATCTCAGTATCCTTGTTACCTTAGGGAACAACTAAATCAGGATCTTTGAAGCTTCCAGATCATCCTAAAAGCATCTGTTGTTACAGTAGAGTCTTGGGGTGAAGGATTTGTATCTGCAGAACCCCTGAGTCAACAGTATCCACCCTCTGCTTCTAATCCTCTACTAGTAGAGGACTCACTGACCTGAGACAAAGTTCGTAGTTGAACGGCTCTAGATAAAATAATGTTATTATTTGTGTTGAGTCAAGACTGGCCTTCAAGACACCCACTCTTTTGTACAAGTTCTGTACTTGACAGAAGTGGAAGTTTCTCTATAAAATGTAGAAATGTCCCCAAAGATGGCCTTTGATGAGGAATACCTTGATAGGGTTAACTGTTACTTTAAACACTAGGCTGGAGGGTAGGCACTGAACGTGAAGGAGGCCTGAAAATAGTTGACAGAGCCCCAAATACCAGACTGCGGTTCTGGAACAACTTTTTAGTTCCTGGCTAAGCCAGCACAGGTTGCGGAACTAGGAGAAATGAAAAGTTGTTGTTTTAAGACAGTTAATTTTTAAGTTATCTCTAGAGTGGTTTTTTTTTAATCCCACAATATAGATAACTGAAACATGCATATGTACTTAGTTTCAAATAAAACTTTGTAGACTAACCAAAGCGAGTTCCCAGATTTCTTAGACAACCTTCAGACCAAGTTTGGAGTCCATGGAATGGAATGCTCCCAGGCCCCAGTCTTACAAATTTAGGGCTACATCTCTCAATATTTGTCCCAAGTGATGCTCCTCTACAGACAGGGTTTCCACCTTTATGCCTCTTTCTTATTATTCCTTCTGCACCGAATGCCATCTCCCACCCCCTTTCTTCTTACCCAAAACCTACCCACCCTTGAGGCCATGCCATGCTCCTCTTCCTCCAAGAGTCCTTTCCTCTCCTCTCTCCCAGTGCTGCGGTCACCACCAGCAATAGCCATACACAGAATGGTGTTCAGAAAGGCCTTTGCTACCAGGGTCTCACCCCACTTCAGTTCCCAATAGCATTCTTTCACAGTTGTTTCATGGTACCTGGAGCCTCCCTTTTATCATGATATGTGCACTACCAGGGCCTTCCTAAAAGTGCTCTGAGGAACTGTGTTTCCCTCATCTCTGCATGCCCTGTGGTGCCTCAGACTGTCATGAGCAACATCTCCAGGACTTTTTCCAATCCTTCTCCTTCTAATTCCATGGTATAGGCCTGGCTTAGATTAATGATGCCATTGGAATTGGTATCACAACCAGGTCTTTGTGCTCATCTGATTCTCACACCTGGAAAGCAGCATGAGAGCAGTATCTGCACATGTGCAGCCGTCTTCATAGGAAAACCCGAGTTTTCTGAAAGTGCTCAGGACTTGAGTCAGATCGCCCTACTTCCCGCTGAATGAACCTGAGCAGACTATTAACCCCTCTATGTTATGTTTTCTTCACTTACACATTGGAGTTGTTCCAATCTTGTAATGTTGCTTTGTGTTTCCAATGCCATGTATATTCAACACCCATGTAGTGGCCAACACATAACACATTCCATAAAATGTTGGGATAAAAAATACTCTGGTGTCTGACTATTGTTATGTTACCACAGATTCACTCTGCCTCATTATGGCCTTGTTGAGTGGGACTTCTTGTATCTATCATTACCTTTCTTTGCCAAAAGTAAAATTCTAAAATAATTTACTATTTAAATGTATATCTAAGAATTCTTATATCTGAGGGAAGAGCTACTGGATTGAGAGCTCCTCTACCTAGTTTCATATCAAAGTCTATGCTCCTCTCAAACATTAAACTAGAACTGAGTTCATTAGTCATTCTCTTTGTCTTTCTTCTGAGGTTGTTATTTTTGGTCTCAATGTTAAATGAGACAAAACACTAACAATTTGACTTCCCTCTCTTTTCACAATAGCGATGGTTGCGTCCTTAAAACTGAATGCCACATGGCTGACACAGTGTCTTTAGCAGACTTTACACCTTGGTTCTGTTTGCTTTGGAAAGACCAAATGGAAAATAAAGTCTGTGCATCACTCAAGCTGTTATGCCTCATTCTTCTTGGAAAAAAAGAAGGTGATGACTGATTTATCCAAACTTGGTTAAGACATCTGGTCTATTTTATATCCTTCTCAAAATCAAGGGGCACAGTTTTATGGCCAAAAAAAGGGATTATGATATATTGAGCATTGTAATAAGCAATACAATAGCAGGAGAGGACATTAGAAAATCTCTATTTATAGACAAGACACTATTATTAGCAGGATTTTTTATGCCAAGATTGTAAAGAGTGAGTGTCTATAACCTGAAGACTCAGTTGTACAACTGACACTCTCATTTGGTTCTTAAGTATGTTATTAGACACTAACATAAATACCTCTTTTGAAAATTGGTTATTTTGAAGATGAAAATGATACATTCAACTCATGCAAATTCTAACACCACCAGCCCAGCAGAGTGGGACCAGCAGGGTGAGCCAGGAACAGTACCCTATCAGCAGAGGACCCATGTCCTGTTTGCTGGTCCATCTCTTGCAAAGAGTAGACACTGAGTACAGAAAAGTAGATCAAGTCAGGGATCTAGTGTTTTCCTTCTGTGCAGAGGCAAGAACCACCTCCTATCTACAGATGACAATGAAGAGAAAAGGCACTTCAACAATTAATATCTGTTCATACTTGCATAGCCCAACTTCTTAGAGGACTTTCCTGCTTTGAACATGAAAAGAACCACATAATCCAAAGGTTTCAGCCAGAAGGGTCTTCAGAGGTTACCTATTCCCAGCACTTTAGAGAGTATGTTGCTATCCAGGCAACTGACTTGCCTAGGGCCACACAGCTAATATGTGCTCAAACTTGAATTACTTCTAATTTCATAGGTTGGGTGATTTTAATTAAATTGTTTACAAAGTCACTTTCTCTAAATAATTGTTTATTGATCCAGGAGATTAACTGAACTCCTGTGATTGGGCTTCTTAGGGGATGTGCAGTCAAGTGAGTTTAAAGCCAGTCAGCTGAAACACCATGTGCAGACCATGTTCCACACTTAGAAAGTAGCCCCATCACCCAGGCAAATGACCTCTTACTTTATAACCATGGTTTTCCTCTGTCTTCCAGTTCCTGCTCACGAAGAACAACAAATGAGACTACACCTGGGAAAATAATATGACCCCTTTATTCTATAAACCATGGGTGGGTAGGATCATCTGTCATCAGGGAGGATGACATGTTATGAACTAAGTCACTGTCTTGGGTTGAATTGTGTTCCTTAAAATATATTCAAGTCCTTCACTCCAGTACTTGTGAATGTGACCTTATCTGCAAATAGATGACTTAACTTGAAGATGATCAAGTTAAGATGAGGTGGTTACGGTAGACCCTAATCCAATCATCGGTGTCTTTACAAAAAAAGGAAATTTGGCTGAGCTCAGTGGCTCACGCCTGTAATCCCAGCACTTTGGGAGGCTGAGGCAGACAGATCATGAGGTCAGGAGTTTGAGACCAGCCTGGCTAACACAGTGAAACCCCAACTCTACTAAAAAAAAGAAAAATTAGCCAGGTGTGGTGGCAAGTGTCTGTAATCCCAGCTACTCGGGAGGCTGAGGCAGGAGAATCGCTTGAACCTGGGAGGCAGAGGTTGCAGAGAGCCAAGATCATGCCACTGTACTCCGGCCTGGGCGACAATGTGAGACCCCCATCTCAAATAAATAAATAAATAAATAAAGGAAATTTGGATACAGACACCCTCCGAGAGAGTGTGTGTAAAGATTGGACTAATGCTTCCTCAAGCCAAGGGACACCAACAAAGGCCAGCAAACCAGCAGCAGCTGTGGGGAGAAGCCTGGACAGATCCTCCCTCACTGCACTTAAGAACCAACCATGCTGACACCTTGGTCTCAGACTTCCAGCCTGCAGAACCGGCAGACAATATTTCTGTTGTCTAACCAACCCAGTTTATGGTGCTTTGTTTGGCAGTCCTAGCAAACTAATCCTGTTGCCACATCTGAAAAGGAGGGCTTGAACTGATGGATCTTACCAGTCCTTCCAGCTGGCCTAAGTGGAACTGTCCCCGGTGACGTACAGGAGTGGGCTGCACAGGGGCTCTGAGCCCACTCCTGACCCTGTGAAACCTGTGGTCATGGGAAGGAGGGGCCACATCTCTCAGACAAGAAACCTACTCATTAAGCACCTATGATGTGTTAGGCACCAGGACACAGCCATGAGCAGGAAGACACAGTCCTTGCCAAGGAGGACCCAGAGTTTCCCAGGAAGACCAGCTCTATACAAGTGACTGCAAGTGTGATGTATGCTATGGAACAGAGGCCGTCCTGGGGAAATCAGTCTGTGGCCAACGAGGTTTACACAGAGACGGGGAATGGAGGCGAGGATTTAGCACCCAATAGAGTAAGGAGGGGAGGGCACAGTGTGCGTGCTGTAGGCAGGGCCAGCGCAGAGCTCGCAGGGTCTGCCCTTTCTCTAAGAGAAGGGGCTGTCTAGACAGGCAGAAGAGGGAAAATGTTGGTCTGGCAACAGAAGGAGCAAGCGTGTCCTGTGGGATGTGGTGACAGCCAGTCACAGCTGCCAGGAGCCCCGCTGCCCACCTAAGCCACCGCTGCTGAGGAGGCAGTGATCACGGCCGCGGCAGCAGCACACGTTTCAAAAGAAACCTACACTTCCAGACTCACGGCATGAGTCACTTCCAAACTTCAAAGATATATTTAAGGCTTCTGTTGGGCCTGACGGCTATCTTTCTGTTTTCTACTTAAAAATGGAGTCTAGCAGGCTGAAAAGAGAAATGATGAATAAGCATGTATTATTTAGTCTAGACCACAAAGCTGGTTTTCCCTTCCAACACTTTTTGGTTGTTAGGTTTCTGTGAGAGTGTGTTCTGTGTGTTTGCTTTGTTCGAAAACAGCAAAGAACAGTTTGATTAAAAAAAAAAAACTTTACATAGGCCAGGCACAGTGGCTCACACCTGTAATCCCAGCACTTTGGGAGGCTGAGGTGGGCAGATCACCTGAGGTTGGGGGTTCAAGACCAGCCTGGCCAACATAGAGAAACCCTGTCTCTATTAAAAATACAAAAATTAGCCAGACGTGGTGGCACACATCTGTAGTCTCAGCTACCTGGGAGTCTAAGGTGGGAGAATCACTTGAACCCAGGAGGTTGAGGTTGCAGTGAGCCAAGATCACGCCACTGCACTCCAGCCTGGGAGACAGAATGAGACTCCATCTAAAAAAAAAGAGTTTACGTAAAAGCAAAGGTTGAAAGAACACTAAATACCCATTCAGTTTGTTTCTGAAGAAGGAAGACAGCATCCTGCCAAGGTGAATATTGTGATGCTGTCTTTCCTCCTCCCTCCCTCATGACATCCCAGGAACACAGGCTTCTGGGTGGTTGGGTTTTCCAAATCTAAGAGGAAGCGGCAGCACCAGGCTGCAGTGGCTGCCACACAGGGTACAAGTGTGGGGACGTTCAAAGGAACACGTAGAGTGGACAGGTCCAGATTCAAGGGGACAAGGCTCGTGATGTGGCTTCCCCCTCCCCGCCCAGCACCCATGACAAGGAAAGTGGAAGAGGAGCACACTGACTCCATTGTGGGGCACATGCTGTCTCCATACTCCCACTCGTCCTCCAGGTCTCAGGTGAAGACTGAGAGGGAACCATTCCTACACCAGCCTGTCTGTATCCACCTCCCTGACTGGGCTTCTTTCTGATATCATGCAGTGCACCGTCTGTGATAATGTAGTAACAGTTAACCAACTCTCTGTCCTGCTGGATTGTCATCTCCACAAGGTGGGGATAGTGTCCCTTTTGTTCACCGCCGTGTTCCCCAGTCCTTAACACAGTGCCTGACAACCACTGGGACCTCAGTGAAGCTGTGGTGACAGCTTCCTATTCATTCCTTGGTGGAAAAACTTCTGGGAAAATGTTCCAAAAGAAGATGACTATGAAGCATATGCTGGGCAGAGACAGTGAATATTTTTTCATTTGGGTGGCAAACTCACATTAACCAACCTCAAAGAGAATAATATATAACATCAGAATGCTACTTTGTTCATCTTACAATGGGAATCATAGCTGAATACTCAAGCCAATATGGCCCACTCATTCTTTCCCTGTACATAGATCTACAAGGCAGGGCAAATTACAATCACAAGTTCATATAGTGAATGAGGAACCAAACTCAAATACAAAATGACATCATGCTAACATAGCCATGTATGCTTCTATCAATGACTGAGAAACATTTACCCTGAGACCCAAAGAATCCAAACCAATTCATTGACAAGGCCTCTCGGTCAGAGTGGGCATACAGGTGGGGTGCCTTTGTGTGCTGTGTGCTTTCCCAGGCCCCCCATGACTGCTCCCCACTTCTAACTGACACATAATCTTCCTATAATTACTTAACCAACCAGGACTTGCTCTCCTGGGAATATAACTTTGAGCATTTTTCTTCTGCTCTTTTTTGCATGATTAATAAGAACAGCTAATATTTATTATGTAGTATGTGCCAGGCACGGAGCAAACCTCTTTACATGCACTTTTTAAAAATCCTCACAGCCACCCCAAAACACAGGGATTTTCATTATCCTCATTTTACCGATGAGGAAACTGAAGCTTGGCAATGTTAAATAACTTATTCTTGGTTGGTCATACAAAAAAACAAGGGGTGGAGCCATTTATAATGCCAGTGATTTCCAAATTCATGAGGGAACTGGAGGCTTCTCCAGATTTTGCCCCGTGTGGTGACTATATGGAGGAAACTGGAGAGATCCTCAGATTGTTCTCAGTCGTCACCAGAGCACTTGATTTGCACCTTACGATGTGCCTGGCACAAACTATGGAACTTGAAAGCATTTGTCTCACACCATTCGTGTTCACGCCCAACTTCCTTAGGATAAAAGAGTGCAAGGGTTTTAATGTCCTTGCCCAGAGTAAGTTGGTGTCAGCCAAAGATGTACTTATGCCAGCATTCTCTCCACCAAGTCCCATACTTATCACACTAAAGGTACAGAAACTTCCTACCCTGTTTTTCAAGGAGGAAGATAAAATATCTTCAACAACGTATCTCAAAATATCTTAAGAACAAAATAACTCAAGAACACCACCACCAGTTCTGGCCAATTGATCCAATTCAATTCAACAAACATATTTTGAGCAGTGTATCAGGGATGGCTAGCTGTCTCTCAAAATGCATTCTTCCGGCTGGGCATGGTGGCTCACCCTTGTAATCCCAGCACTTTGGGAGGTTGAGGCGGGTGGATCATGAGGTCAGGAGTTCAAGACCAGCCTGGTCAACATAGTGAAACCCCATCTCTACTAAAAATGCAAAAAAGTTAGCCGAGCATGGTGGCGGGTGCCTGTAATTCCAGCTACTCAGGAGGCTGAGGCAGGAGAATCACTTAAACCTGGGAGGCAGAGGTTGCAGCACTCCAGCCCAGGCGACAGTGTGAGACTCCGTCTCAAACAAAAAAAATAAAAAAATGTTATTTCCTTCTTTTTAATAGAAGGATTCTGACCTTTTCCCCTAATCTATACACATTTCCCAGTCTCTGTTGCAGCCACCTGTGACCATGTCACTGTTCCAACCACTGAACTGGAGGCGGTAGTGTCTAATGAATAGAGAGAGGGTCCCCTTTCTCTCCCCTTTTCTTCCTTCCTGTCCTAGAATGTGGTTGAATGGCTGGAGCTCTAGCAACCATCATGGACCATGAGGTGACCTTGAGAATGGCAGCCAATCACAGCAGAATGAAAAGATAGAAGGGGTGAGGTTTTAGCACCGTAGGTCCACCATACCAGCCCTGGACTATATATTCACATTTTTTAATGAGAAAGAAATATGTGTGTCTGCTTTTCATGCTTCTTTTGTTTGAAGCCAAAATTATCTGAGAGATGCCCCTACTATGTGCCAAGCATTAGGCCAGGGACAAATCTCCCTCTGCCTCCCATAACCACAACACACAGGTAAACAAGAAAATAAATCATTTGGATGTATAGGCAAAGCCTGATCTAATGAAATAATCACAGATCACACCAATCACAAGTATTTCTTCCATAGATTTTACAGAAGTGCTTCAGAGGACCCCAAAATTCTGTTACACGGTCCCAAATCTATGCCTATTTATGCCTTTGTGAGAGGTTTTCTACCAGACGAAAGAAGGGTGATTATTTTCCCTTGAACCTATAAAGTGAGGTTCAGCTTCCCATTGCTTACTGCTTTTAAAGTCCATTACACTGAAAAATAATGATCTCAAAACCAATAGGAGGGTTTTTTTCTTCTCTATCTCACCTGCTAAAATGTAAAGTTCTAGAAGCCTGCATACCTTTATTTTTACTTTACTTTTCCTCAGGAAGTCTCATAACAATAAGTGAAATTCCTGTGACTTTGATAAGATTTGAATTATGCTGTAAAAATAAAGCCTTTTGTGGTTTCCTGAAAGGTACCGGGCTCTGAAACTGTAAAAAGTATGCCTAGATACTGATGCCCAGGTTAAATTGACCCATTTACCAGAATATAATGAAAGCCCTTTGCTGATGGATAACAGTGCACATTCCGCGATTGAAAGACTAACAAACATGTCAAATAGGCATTTGGATGAAAGAGACAAAATAGTTGCCTATATTGAAGAGTTTTTCTTTTCAAAGTTTTCTTTGGACAAGCAGAAGTCAAATAGACTTTTAAGCTACAGAGACTTGAGTGTTCAAATCAGCTATAAGAACATCATGGAACACCCAGGGCTCAGGGTGAGCACAGAATTGCAGCCAGGACTTGCAAGTGAATTGGTTGGCTCTGTTTTTCCCGGCCTCACACCAGGCTCCCTGCCATCAGGGAGGTTCAGAGTTCATGACTCACCTCACTGCCTGCCTCAGCTGGCTCCACACAGCGCACCTTGGGCCTGGGTAACATCCAACCTTTTAATGATTTCTAATTCAGCACACTTTAAAGTAGTTTTGTCTCTGGGTTACTATTGTTGGTTTGAGCCCTTTGTGAATAATCTGCCAGCATTAAATATCTTTTTTTTCTTTCACTTCCAAATGACTGGGGTGGAGGCCCAGGGTCTGGTGGTAGCAGTGGCTCTGAGCTTATCAGGGAGCTCCTATCTGCAGCTCTCCTTGACCATCCTCAGGTTACAAAACCACAGCTTACGCTGGAGAAAAATAACTAACCCACTAAGACAATCCTCAGAGAAGCAGCTGGAAGGAGAGAGCCACCAGGTAGAGATTCTAAAATCAGATGGCTTTGACTTGCCTGGCCCATGCCTCTAGCCACTCCTTCCTGCCGGGAGAAGGAAATGGAAGGGGTGGGGCTTTACCCTGTCAGGTCCTTCACTCCCCTCAGAGGACACAGCCCCAGAAATGCGAGCTTCCCTTTGAGTGATTTGGACCCCTTTGCTGCTACTTCCATTTGCTAGACAAATGTATTGAGCTTTGGGGCCAAGGTGGGAAGGTGCGTTGGCACAGGGCTTATCATTAAACTTTAAGCCTCACCTACCTGTAGAATAGCTTGGAGTCAGCCCACTGCCTTCTGAAGCAAGCTTTTGAGTCTTCCCAGCTCCCTCTCTCATCAGGATGACCATAAGTTTGAGTGGAGAGAAGCTGAAGATTATTCTTATTAAAGAGGAAGATGTTAAGGGTTGAACTGTGCCCCTGTCCAGGTTCGCCCTTGTTTTCCCCAGCTCTCCTAAGCCAGATTCATATGTTGAAGTCCAAGCCTCAGCTCCTCAGGATGTGACCTTATTTAGAAAATAGAGTCATTGCCCATGTGATTGGCTAAGATGGGGTCATCTTGGAGTAGGGTGGGCCCCGAATCCAACTGGACTGTGTCCTTAGAAAAGGGGAAATTGGGGGACAGACACAGGGAGAACACCATTGTGAAGACGAAGACGGAGACAGCAGTCACAGATGGCCAGCAAACCCACAGAGCCGGGGAGAGGCCTGGACAGAATCCCCCCCAGAGCCTCAGGAGGAGCCAACCCTACCGACACCTTGATCTCAGCCGTCCAGCCTCCAGACGGTGAGACGATCATTGTCTGCTGTTCACACCGCAGTCTGTGATGCTTTGTTTCAGTATCCCTAAAAGTCTAATGTAGAAACTAAGTCTGATGAGAGACCAGGCCAGTCTAAACCCAGAGGTCCCCAAGCCCCACTCTCCACCCCCAGAGAGTAACAGTGAGGGCCCTGTTTCTCACAAACCCTAACCACATGTGGGCTATTGATGAACTCTGAGGATTCTCTCTCATCATGCCCCTCTGTGGCAGAGTGAGGCAATCCCAGTATCTGGGTGAATCTTTAAGAAATAATGGATTAGTGTAAAGGGCTGTGGGCCAGCTAAGGTTTTTTGTTGTTGTTGTTTGTTTTTTGAGACGAAGTCTCACTCTGTCACCCAGGCTGAAGTGCAGTGGCATGATCTCAGCTCACTGCAACCTCCGCCCCCCGGGTTCAAGCGATTCTCCAGCCTTCGCCTCCTGAGTACTGGGATTACAGGCACTCACCACCACGCCCAACTAATTTTTGTATTTTTAAGAGAGGCAGGGTTTTGCCCTGTTGGCCAGGCTGGTCTCAAACTCCTGACCTCAGTTGATCTGCCTGCCTCAGCCTCCCAAAGTGCTGGGATTACAGGCGTGAGCTGCCGCACCCGGCCCCAGCTCGGGTTTTGCTGCTTGCTGTTCAGCTCCATGGCTGTCTTCCTGGACCTTGCACCCTGAGCAGATCATAGGTACACACTTCTCTCCAGGACATCCCTAAAAGCACACCCCCACAGAAATTCTCTGTCTCTGCCACCTGTAAATCCCATCCAGCTGACGTGCTCCTGTCTGTTCACACTTTCCCTCTGAGAAGCTGGAGTTCCCCTACATTCCGGAAGATGTATACCCACAGGTTATTTAAATCATCAACCTTGCCAACTCTGCTGGCTTCTCACTGAGCTCTTTCCCTCCTCAAAGAGACTGGACTAGGAAATTCACATCTCCCACCACCGGGAATCAGTCAGTTGAGTAGGGCCTCGAGTCCAATAAGACTGGCTT
The DNA here is from genome assembly GCA_963574635.1 of Cheracebus regulus. Lineage (NCBI taxonomy): Eukaryota > Metazoa > Chordata > Mammalia > Primates > Pitheciidae > Cheracebus > Cheracebus regulus. The sequence continues at coordinate 23,244 of CAUYQU010029718.1, read as the reverse complement.
GCTCAAAATGGGTGGTACTGGTAACTATAGAAAAACAGAATTCTAAAGTTTGAGTGGAAATGGCTGCAATTTTTCTCTAACCCCAAAGTACAGCTTCTCTGCTTATTCAGTGTGTGTCAGAGAGTCAGCTGCTTCTATGAGACTGTTTTTGTTATCTCTGAAACAGGACTGAAACAATCACTGAGAATCCTGAAGGTGCCATGAGACAGTGGCAACAGCTAACACTCGCTGAACACCTTTTATTGTCACAGCAACCCTCTGAGCTCAGTACTTCCACTCTCTGTGTTTCACCCAGAGGAAACCACATTTTGCAGAGCTTGGTCACTTGCCCACATTTGCATGATGAAGTGCTGGATCTAGGTTTCCAGCCCAAGCCCTGGCTCCAAAGTCCTCACCTCACCCCTCTGCATGAAATGAGCTCAGTACCTCCACCTGGTAGGCACCCATAATTGGTGACAGTCATTTTAGTGGCATCCTCAGACCCTGCAGTGACCAAAAGAAGGAAAGCCTTCTAGTGAAGAAGCTTACATTAAGAAAGCCCTCCAGAGACTGAAGACCACCACTGTCACGGCATCTGTCCACTGTGCTGACCAGTCCCGACAATCCTGGGATCATGAATACTAGGACAGAAACGGAGGCTGCCAAGTCTCACCGAGAGAAGATCTGGGTTGGGCAACAGCTCTGCAGTGGGCTCTCACACCAACATAACTTGAAGTAGCTCCTGGGATAGCTTCCTCACATTTCTAATGAAGTAGCTAACATTCCTGCTGACACAGATTACTCCTTTGCTACTACTTCCATTTGTTAGACAAATGTATTGAGCTTTGGGGCCAAGGTGGGAAGATTTTGGTTGTCAAAAACAAATAGTAGGCTGGGCATGGTGGACCATGCTTATAATTCCAACACTTGGGAGGCCAAGGCAGGAGAATCACTTGAGCCCAGCAGTTTGAGAACAGCCTAGGCTACATAATAAGATCTCATCTCTGCAAAACACACGCACACACACACACACACACACACACACACACACACACAAATTAGTCTGACACAGTGGAGTGCACCTGTAGTCCCAGCTACTTAGGAGGCTGAGGCAGGAGAATCACTTGAGTCCAGGAATTTGAGGCTGCAGTGAGCTATGATCACACCACTGCACTCCAGCCTGGGAGGAACAAGACCCCATTGCAAAAAAAAAAAAACCACCACACACACACAAACACACACAAATAGTAATGGTAGCTGACACTTGTAAGCCATTCAAAATGTGCTGTCCTCTTAAGTATCAAACACCTCTGCAAGGGAGATATTTTATCTACATCATATATATGGGCATGGGCACGCAGTGAGGTAACTGAGCCGAGAAGATGAGACGGTCCCTGACTCACTGACCTCCATCACTGCCAGGCTTTCCTTCTGTGAGAGGCTCTCTTTGAGGAGCCCATAACAGAGTCAGCGTGTCTCTGAGGAATTTCCTGTGTGGTCAAGGGAACAAGAAGCCCCAGGATCTCCTCCCTCTGGGCCTGTTCCCAATCTCAGATCTCCTTAGGAAGCCACCAGCAGCCAGAGTGGAGCCTGAGGCCAGGAAGGCGACCCCGAGGGCTGACTTTCTGCTCTGGGGTGAGGGGAAAACAAATTATGTTTTCCTCTCTCTCTGAAGAGCTGACTTAGGCTTAAGGGACAGATAATATGATGTAAACTTAAGAGTAAGCCTCTGCAGTCATTACTGGGACATCTTTGAGTGTTGTAGGACTTGGGCCTACCAGGGGCCTCAGTAAAGGGTCCATATGCCCTGCCTGTTGACCAGCAACTGTATTACAGGGCAAAGCCTGTAGAAATAGAAGGCATTTACCAGTCTCCATGGTCTCTGCAGAGAAGACTCTGGGGAATTTCAAAGACCTTTGGAAAACTGCTTTGCTCTTCCATGTGAAAGAAGATGCCATCTGTCTAACATCTACTAGGAAAATGTTTTTTTGATCAATTAATGTTGAAATCTTATGTGATAATTATAAACTTATAGTAACACTTCACCAACCCTAATATTACTTAAAATATTTCTTTTCTTTTTTTTTTTTGAGACAGTTTCGCTCTTGTCATCCAGGCTAGAGTGCAGTGGCGTGATCTCGGCTCACTACAACCTCTGCCTCCCGGGTTCAATCGATTCTCCCACCTCAGCCTCCCAAGTAGCTGGGATTACAGGCACCCGCCACAACACCTAGCGAATTTTTGTACTTTTAGTAGAGATGGGGTTTTGCCATGTTGGCCAGGCTGGTGTCAAACTCCTGACCTCAGGTGATCCACCTACCTTGGCCTCCCAAAGTGCTGGGATTATAGGCGTGAGCCACCACACCCGGCCTACTTAAAATATTTCTTTTAACTTATTCTAGAGACTGGTTTATATACCAAATGTTATTACAACCTCAGGCATGTATTCTCTGAAATGTCAGGTAGCTTCAGATGTGAATCATGCAGTTTAATAAAAGCAATCATTGATCAGTCTTCACTTTTTTAATGAAAAGTGTTGCTCCCATATTCATATTCATTAGTTTGAATATGAACCATAGTTATGACATGAAATTTTAAATTCTGAGTTTTTATCATTTGAGTAATAGCAAAGCTGCTGAGTTTTTAAAGGTTGATTCATTTTAAATTACTTGATTTTAACTGTTAGGATCTCTTCTTTCTCTAGACAAGTTCGGGGACCATCCATTCATTTGACAGCCAATTTCATATACCTTCTGTAGGTAAGCTACTTTGTTGTTGTAAGTGACATTTATGTTAATGTCCCTGAAATACGATAAAAATTTGAAATACCTTCTCAAGGAAAAACAAAATTATTTTCATTTCTGTTTTACTATATTTCCATTGAGTGTTGTTATGGTGTGCATGATATCACAGTATTAATTCACAAATTATCAGGATATGTAATTAATTGAAATACAGTGTTCACCAATCATGTATAGAAAGAAGTCCATTCATAGAATGTTCCAGCAATAATGCTTGTTATTGATCTTTCTTAGATAGTTATTCAAATTCTTTTTTAAGTGAGTCAACCTAGAATAAAAGAATCCAATGGCAAAAGTTTGCACACTCTGCCAGTTAATCATCTGAAATGCCACAACTCGCTTTTTTACCAGCTGACCATCTGTGATGTTCAGTTTCTCTATGACTTGGCCAGTTAAGTCATGCCTGCCAAACTTCTCCAGTATTTCCTTGTACTGGAGGAATCCTTCAGCCATGGTAATGCCCAGGGCTTGACTGTGTTTACAAGTTTCTAAGGGTGCTGTTTTGCTTTTCTGTTTTGTTGCTATTAAATGGTTCTAAGATACTAAATAAAGTAAATATAAACAGAAACTAAACACCTATTGCTGTGAGGTCAATGACAAATAATGTAAACAATTACTTTGTTTACTTGGAATCTGAGTTTAACATTTGAAATATATAAACTCTGGCCAAAAAGAAGAAGGAAAATGATTTCATGATATATTCTTGTGAAAGTATTATGCCATTAATTTTGAATTTACCAAATGAAGTAAGGAGGTTTAATAGGGCTTTAGTTAAGAAGCTCTAGTAGTAGAAGCTTTTGGTGGATTTGCTTTTCATGTATAGGGTCAGAGTGACAGACCCTCTTCTGAGGAACCAGATCTCCCAGGGTGGCACATCCAGGGACCCCGCCCCCACCATATCCCTGACTTCCACATGTTTACACTGTGTGGCCTTTCCCCATTGGCTATAGCCTCCCTAGCATCTAGATTCTGTGTCACATCCCCTGGGGCTGCAAAGTGGCACCTGTCTCCAGTGCAGAGGGGAGTGGGAGAGCAAGGCCCCTGCCTGCACCCCAAACATGGAGGCTCCAGTCCAGGCCCCACCTAAAGCCATTGGATGCTATTGATAAAGAGATGGCCCTAAATGTGCTGCAGGCCATGTGGATCTCCCTGCTTGGATGACATTGGCCTGTCAGACCTAGAGCAAATAAGATCTGTTTCTACGCTGACTGCTCACAACGTACTAAGCACTGTATGTCATGGCCTTACACAGCCACACCGTTATTCCCAACATACAGATACAGAAACAGAAACTTAGGTGAATAAGCTGCACGAGATGAACCTGTGCAGGAGGTATTCTGAACCACTGCACAACACTGCCTCTCTCTCAGAAACCTTAGGGACCGGTGACCTGCTTCTCACTTATAAACCAGTGACATTGTGTCTGGGAGTGTGGAAGAGTGGACGCAGTGCTGAGTGAGTGACCCGGGGGCTTCTTGCCTGCACCATCCTATGCTAAGACTTCAGGCCTGCCTCCACATCCACATCCTTACATGAGAAAGGAGGACTCGGCAGGCCCATTGTTCCTCCCAGCTCCAGCTTTCTAGCAGCAGGCACGTGAATGCCTGCACAGCAGTCAGAACAGCTGGTACCTTAACTGAAATGAAAGCAAACTTCCACTTGACCTGCTGAGAAAAAAGATCTCAAGTAATAGCTGACATCCTGAGTGTGTTCACTTAGAATATTTCACCCAACTTCTCTGCCCCAACAATCCTGGTGGTGGAGGTCCGGACCCTCACATCAAGAGGACCTCCGAGGCGCTTGGCTGCAGTCACGCCCCCAGGAGGAGCTGGGTTCAAATGCAGACCCGCCCCACTCCCTGCCTCCACAGCCCAAGCTCGTGCCATGATGCCCTGAAGCTTCTCCTCTCAAGCTGTGTTTTGCTGGCTGCTAATATGCTTGTGGCTTGACAGCTACTAGTTCAACATGAAAAATCACAGTCTCAACAATATAAGAAATTAATAACCAAGTTAGAAACCACAGAGTCTTATTGAACTTCTTCTCCTAGTTGGGGACTGAGTCCCTAAATATGTCCCCACTCCATCTCATCTTCTCCGTACTCTTTTTACGTTCTTTGCTCGTGGCCCTTCTGAGTCTCTGATAGTCACCCGTTACCAGACTGTCTCCACAGCCTCCTAACTGGTCTTCCTACTTACAGTCAGTCCTGTCCTCATGTGACCCACTCTCCTCGTCTCTGGAAAACCTAAGAAGGATCATATTATTCTTCTGTTTATCACCCTCAAGGGGTTCCTCCAGGCCTTAAAGATCAAATCACGAGTCCTATACATGGCCCACATGTACAGGCCATGAGGACATTTGTCCAAACTCTCCCTCAAAGCTACAATACCTTACAAATATCTGCAAAAATGCCTCACAGGAAAAATGGTTCACTCACCTTCCCCACAGCAACCAAGATCCAAAGTTATTCAGCGCAGGCCTTCCCTGCTTGCTTTCCCATCTTTGGCATATTTTCCATACCATTAAGCAAGCTTCCATGTTTAAATAAAAGTTAAAGGTATCCTCCCCTTTTAACACCATAATTATAAAAACTGAAATTTTCATTATCATTCCCTATTTAAAAAAAGGCAAGGAGAAAAGAAAACATATATTTTACCCGTAATTTCCAAACGTTTGCAGCAACTCCTCAGTTGCTTCCAGAATATCTTAATGAAGAGAGCTGGAGTTTGGAAGAGTGAAGAGGCTGATGTCCCTGTGAGCCTGGTGCCAGATGCTGCCTACGAGTGAACCTTCCTCTATTTGTACTGGACCCAAGGGAACGGTGATGTTTGCCGTGTCACCTGGATTATCAGCAGTGACTACAAACACTTCACAGAACTCCCAAACCACACATTGGCAAAGAACAGAACTAGCCTGGAGTCATGAGCGTTGCTATGCTTCTCATTCTGTGAAGACCTGCAGACTACAGCAAGCAAGTGAAATAGCAAACCAAATAACCTACTTTGTTCTTGTTCCAACCATTCAGTATTTTTGGCATGCTATGAGGCATGGAAACATAGGAGTTTTTATCTTATTTTGAAGTTGATCGTTTTCACTATTTGTCTAGAGACGTATATGTCTGTTCAGTTCTGGAGAAGTATGTGTTTGTTTAGTTCGACACCGTGAAGTGGAGGTCAAGTCCCCATAAGGAGCAGATTGGTTCAGTTCAACAGACGTTTTCTCAGTGTCTGCTCTCTTTAGAATATGAATCTGAAACAAAGAAACAAACCAAAACTGACTTCCAAGAATTCTCAAGCCAGTTATCTTTTGTACAGTGACAATCACCAGTAAGCAAGTATTCTCTCTACCTTTATTCATTCTTTCAACAACCACACAAACACTTATTTAAGCCAAGCACAGCCGGGCACTGCGCAGTGCAGGCAGCCGAGGGAGGCCAGGGCCTGGGAGGGTGATACACTTCCCAAATTACTCAGTGTCCTCATTGCCTTAATTTTGGTCACCAGGACCCCAAGTAAAGTCTCAAATTAAAAAAAAAAAAACAGTTTTATTGAGGCATAATGGACATACAGTAAGTCCTCAGTTAATATTGTTGATAATTTCTTGGTAACTGCAACTTTAAGCGAAACAATGTAAAACAAAACCAATTTTCCCATAAGTTGATTGATACAAACAAGAGTCAAGTTCCTGCTGCATATGTTTGGTCACAAAAACATCCCCAAAATTCTAAATAAAGACTTCAACACTCCTAATATTAGCCATTGAAATAAATGTAAAACGTATATACATTTAAGAAAGACTAGTAAAAACAAGTAAAAAATGTATCCAATTTCTGTTAAATCAGCAGTCACAACAGTTGTAATCGTGGTGGGTTAAATTAAGGAATAAATGTTTGCAAAGTGAAAATTGTCAGGAGCACCCCCTCCCACCTCGCAGCCTCAAAACCATCACAAATATGACAGGTTTCCAAAACACTTTCACTCACATTGTTTATTGTCATGCATTTGTATAATTATCAAGATTTTACAGTTTTTTATAATCAACTTTTATTCATTCATTCATTTTCCAATTTTTATTCATTCATTCACTTATTTTCCAAGCTGTAACTTTTTTTTTTTTTTGTACTTTCAGTTCTGGGGTACATATGCAGATCATGCAGGATTGTTGCATTGGTACATACATGGCAAGGTGGTTTGCTGCCTCCATCCCCCGTCACCTATATCTGACATTTCTACCCATGTTATCCCTCCGCAACCTCCCCATCTCCCCACTGTCCCTCCCCTACCATCCCAACACACCCCAGTATGTGATGCTCCCCTCTCTGTGTCCATGTGTTCTCATTGTTCAACACCTGCCTATGAGTGAGAACATGCAGTGTTTAATTTTCTGTTCTTGTGTCAGTTTTCTGAGAATGATGGTTTCCAGATTTATCCATGTGCCTACAAAGGACATGAACTCGTTTTTTATGGCTGCACAGTATTCCATGGTGTATATGGACCACATTTTCCTTGTCCAGTCTACTATCAATGGATACCAAGCCATAACTTTTATTCATTCATTCATTCTTTCATTTTCCAACCCACTTGTTCCAGTTCAGGGTCGCAGGTAGCTGAGTGTATCCTAGCAGCTCAGGGCACAAGGCAGGACCCACCCTTGCACAGAATACCATCCCAGGCAGGGCACACTCACACACCCACACTCATGCACTGGGACCATGTAGACACGCCACTTCACCTGATGTGCACAGCTTTGGCTTGTGAGAGGAAACCAGAGGACCCAGAGAAAACCCCCACAGATATGGTGGAAACATGTAAAATCCACACAGACAGTGGCCCTGACTGGGAATACATTATTTTTTCCTCAGCAACATTACAACGAAACAGGTCCTTATTAGAGGACCTGCTATACAAGGAACAACAAATATTTGCTCTATGTAATTTGACGATGTCATATGCATACACAAAGAAGCTATTATCACAATCAAGGTAACAGACATACCCGACACCTCCCAAAGTCTCCTGTGTGTCTTTGTTGTTTTGTTTGTTTTTGTGGTAAGAACACTTAACATGAGATCTACCATCTTAATAAATTTTAAAGTACAAAATTCCATATGGTTAACTGTAGCCACTGTATCATACAGCAGATCTCTAGAACATATTTATGTTGCATAACTGAAACTTGATACACTTTAAACAGCATCTCCCCATTTCTCCTCCCGTCATTGCCTGGCAATCACCATTCTGCTCTCAGCTTCTATGAGTTTGACTACTTTAGAAGCTTTCATGCAATGGAATCATGCAGTATTTTTCTCTCTGTGTCTGGTTTATTTCACTTAATGTAACGTCCTCTAGGTTCACCCATGTTATTGCAAGAGCATGCTTTCCTTCTTCTTAAAGACTGAAAGTAGTCATGTATTTTATAGATAGATAGATAGATAGATCACATTTTCTTTATTCATTCATCCATTTGTGGACAGTTAGGTTGTCTTCACTTCTTGGCTATCGTGAATAATGCTGCTATGAACATGGGAATACCAGTATCTCTTCAAGACCCTAATTTCAATTCCTTTGGATATATGCCGTGTATTAGGCTTGCTAGTTCTGTTTTTAATTTTTGTGGGTACACAAGTGTATATAGGATACATGAGATGTTTTGTATTTTTAATTATCTGAGGAATCTCAGCATTATTTTCCATAGCTGCTGTACCATTTCACATTCCCACCAACAGTATACAAGGATTCTAGTCTCCCCACATCCCCACCAACACTTGCTGTCTTCTGGTTTGTTTGTGTGTGTGTGTGTTGTTTTTTCTTTTGAGAAGGAGTTTCGCTCTTATTGCCCAGGCTGGAGTCTAATGGCACAGTCTCAGCTCACTGCAACCCCCGCCTCCTGTGTTCAAGCGATTCTCCTGCCTCTGCCTCCCTAGTAGCTGGGATTACAGGCACCCGCCACCACGCCCAGCTAATTTTTTGTATTTTTAGTAGAGATGGGGTTTCACTATGTTGGCCAGGCTGGTCTAGAACTCCTGACCTCAGGCAATCCACCTGCCTCTGCCTCCCAAAGTGCTGGTATTACAGGAGTGAGGCACCATGCCCAGCTTCTGTTTGTTTTGTTTTTTATAGCCATCCCAGCATGGGTGAAATGGCATATCGTTGTGGTTTTGATTTGCATTTCTTTGAGGATCAGTGATGTTGAACATCTTTCAGTGTACCTGTTGGCCATCTGTATGTCTTCTTCTAAGAAATGTCTGCTCAAATCCTTTTTTAAATCAAGGTATTTGGTTTTAGGCTATCGAATTGTGATCTCATATTGATTTTAATGTTTAGAGCAAAAGTGCAATCTGCTTGGTTTCCTCCTCAATGCAGAAAATACCCTCTTTGTGAAGTGGAACACACAAAAAGTAAATTTCCTTCAAATATGATCTTAGAACGTCAACTGTAGAGAAGAAGAAATGCTCTCTCCAGGAACCCTTGCCTTTTAAAACACCTACTGTTTCTTGACAAGTCAAGCAGCTGGGGGCAGGTTGTGCAGTGGGAAAATTTATGGCTGACCAGCTGGAAATCTGAGTCTGATCCCATTCTAGCTGGAAGTCTTTTCACCTCACCTGGCTGTGGTTAACTTATCTGCAAAGTAAGGAGCTGGACTGGATGGGCTTTCCTGCATCTAGCATTTTCTTTCACTCCATATTTTTGTGTACCCTTGAGGTCAGGAGTTTGAGATCGGCCTGGCCAACATGGTGAAACTCAGTCTCTACTAAAACTGTTCAAAAATTAGCCAGGCATGGTGGCATGCACCATGCCAGATACTGTGTTAGGTGCTTTAAAAAGCAAAGCTCACTAACTTGTTTAAGTCTACTGAAAGAACTACCAAAACGAAATATGAGAATTCCGTTCTAAGAGTTAATCTCAGTATGAAGGGCCAGCAGAAAGTGAATGAGCGAATATGCTATCCAGGACTACTGTGAAGTTTCAGTATCTCTAACAGCCACTTCACTCTCAGATATGATGAAAGGCTGCCCAAGTGTCTGGATTTTACACCGGGTAGTAGAAGGTTGAGCAGCAAGGTTAACATATTTTAACCACTCCAGCTTCATTTGGAGGCTTCCCATACGCAGCCCCAACCCAAAGCCACAAAGAGCACTATCAAAAGGAATCATCCTTTCTCCCCACAACTCCTGCGACTTCAATTTTCCCACTTTGCTTTGGTGGCTCTGTTTTGCTCCCAGGTTTCCCAACCAAATAACCTTTGAGTCACACTCAACTCCTCTCTCCCCTTTCCTTCCTGAATTTAATAAGCTACCAACAAATCTGCCACGACCCACTCCAACAAAAGCCTTCCTTCGGCAACCACAGTGCAAACCTCTATTGTTACAGCTGCCTGTCCCCTGGGGAATTCCAGCTACAGGCGTCCCTTGGGGACCCCATGGAAAACTGGAAAGGAACTGCTGAAGCCTTTCACGGCCTGTTTTCCAGACTCCCATGGCCAGGGAGGGAGGAGGGAGGGAACCCAATGTCAAGTGCTTCCTACCAGTTCAGTGCCGCCAGGAACCGGGGCTTTCCCACAAGGCCGGGCCAGGTTCTAGGCAGAGAAGCGTCTGCATTCCGAGGCGCAGTCTGGGCTGGAGCCTGTCACCACCCTTCAAATCCCTTTGAAGCTGGGCAAAAATCCTGCCAACGCCAAGCTTGAGAGCTCCTCTGCTTAACCTGGGAGGGGCTGTTTCCTGCCTGCCTTTCACAGCCTCTCACAGGAGGGAGGTGCAGTCATAATCATTCTACAGGATTCTCACTTTAGACACCAAAATCTAAAAACGCAAGAAAAATAAGCTTTATGCGAAATAGCACATCAGATTGACCAAGACCTATTTAATGCTGAAAAATTATTCTACTAACTCAGAGACCTATTATCATTATATATATATACACACACACACACACATATATACACACATATATCTACCTATATACACAAATACACTTTTATATACATATAAATTATATACACATACACACTTATATATACATATAAACTATTTAGACACCAGTTTCCCTTAAAGTCATGTTAAACATTCTCAGTTTCTTAAATTTCAGACTCTTCCCCACCTTCACTGTCCTTCTCTGAGCACAGTCTAGGTTATTAATTTCTCTTGAAATATTATACCCAGGAGGAAATGCAGGATCCCCAATGGCACCTTACCGGTGAGCTTTTTGTCCCCACGTTGCAGCATTTTCATATATTGACCTGGGATAAAATCCCTACTTCTTTTTCACATGTACTGCTCCCAAGTCAGAGTCTTCTGTTCTGGACTAAGGGAATTGGGTTTAAAAGCTTTTGTTTCTGTTTTTGTTTTTGAGGAGAATCAGAGAATATTAGAATGAAACAGTCGGTAGAAATTGCTGATACATGTTTTCAAGTCATGGGTTATTTAGCTCATTCATGGGCCATGAAATCAATTTAAGTAGGTCACTGTTATGGACTAAATGCTTGTATCCCCCAACTTCCAAATTCTTATATTGAGGTCCTAATCCCCACTATGATGGCATTAAGACATGGGGTCTTTGGGAGGTGATTGAGTCATGAGGGTGGAGCCCTCATGAATGGTGTTGAGCTCCCTTGCCTCTTCTACCATGAAAGGACTGAGTGAGAAAGTGCTATATTTGAACCAGGAAGCAGACCCTCACCAGACACTAAATCTACTGGTGTCTTGATCTTGGATTTCCCAACCTCTGGAGCTGTGAGAAATAGATATTTGTTGTTTAAGCCACCCAGTCTATGGTATGTTTGTTATATCAGCCTGAACGGACTAAGACAGTCACCCGCAGCTCTTTCTTTAAAAACTGAATAAAATACAGTAGAAAGAATCAGAGTGCATTGCACATATGAAAGACGAGTATTACTTAAAACCTTCATTTCAGATTTAGATACACAAGTATAGATTATGTGTGTATAGATTATGATCATAATTGAATTTTGGTCAAAAAACTTAAAAACCACTGATCCAGTTCAACCAGGAAATGGCAGTGTTCTATAATAGATAAGAATTTGTTTGAAACTTGGAGTCAGAAAATCCCTGGTTTCTCGTCTTGGATCTGACCCTTAAGAACTGCATGACCCCAGGAAGTTATTTTGCTTCACTGAAACTCAGATCAGTTCCTCATCAATAAAACTGGATAGCAACAGCATTTTCCTCAAAGAGTTATTGAGGAGAAACACATTATTACTCACTTCCTTTTACTGAGCACATGCAATGTGCCAGGAAACATGATGTGTCTTCACGTGCACTATACTTCTGACCTTCACCACGACAACCGTCTGTATTGTCATCCATCAAATGAAGGAACTGAGGCAGTCTGGTCCACATGTATGTACTTAACCATTCCACTACAACAGCTTTAAGTACACCATGTCTCTACAAATGCAAAGATACATTCGAGGTACTTAACACAATCCACTACACTAGCTCTAAGTACATCATGTCTCTACAAATACAAAGACGCACTTGAAGTACTTAATATAATCAGTACTAAGTACTTGGTATGGACACAGAGGAGCCTTCAAAATTTAGCACCACTCAAAGAGAAGGCCTTCTGCAAGTTGAGGAGTTCAAGCCAGAATGTAGATTGCTGCCCTGCTTTCTTAAGGAAAGTTTTGCTTATTTGACTGTACTAAACAATGTGATGAAGTTTGTCATGATGTTCACTGGCACTGTAACCAGAGCTCCATATCTTCTGAGAAACGCTGTGTGAGATAATATTGTAATAACCATCACAGGAACCATGATTATTGTTAGTATGGTCTGGGACAGATTCAGGTCTCCTCTTTCACCATCCAAAGCTCTTTTTTTTTTTTTTTTTTTTTTTAGACTAGTCAAGTGCAGTAGTGAGAAAGGGGGAAAGAGTAGAGCAAGGAGTTCGATCTGTAACTGACTGTGAACAATCAATTGAGATAACTCACTACCTTCGGACCAGCCTCCAAAGCTCTTTTTACTACTCCATGGAAGAAACACCTATGCGCATGCTCCCGCCCACTTTCCCCTAGTCAATTTCGTCCTGCTAAAAGTTTTTAGAATCTTTATGATATCATCTAAATGCACCAACTCTCCCCGCTGACTTTGTGTCACCTGCACGCTGGCCGAGTGTGTCTTCTGTGCCTTCACGAAGACGCTGACTGCAGTGTTCATCAAGAGAGAGCCAAGGACAGGTCTGCTTTCCTTATAACAGTCCTGTGGCTCCCCTTAATGGCTGCACACCTCGTCTTTACTGTGTTTGCCTCTCTTTCCTAAACTCTCACAAACCCTCACAGACATTGACTTTCCGCAGAGGGATGTGGAGAGGAAGCACTGGGAAATGACCCGCTTTGAAGGCGCCATCTCGTGGCGCACGCGCATCAGTGCAGGTCGGGACCGCGGGGAGAAGGCGAGCCCGGGAGGACCGGCGCCCAGCAGAGGCGCGGAGGGGGCATTGGCGGAGCTCCCTCCATCTGGAAGGCGAATCTTTTCTTTTTTTTTTCATAATGTCTCCGGGTAAAATCAGACTGGCCTTATTCACTTTGTTCACCACTGTGAATGAATAAATAAAACACCGCACCTGCTTCATTAATGGTCCAGAAAAAAACATTTTTTTAATGAGCACGGGTAAAGAGAATTTTTAAAAAGATTGTCTTCACGATTCATCATTCTAAATTTGAAATGAAAATTCCCTTTTCTTCCAGTTACAATCTGGAAATTTTCTTTAAGAATTCCTTCATTTTAAGTGGGAAGCTAAAATGGAGGCAATGCCGGATAGGCGAAGCGGCTTCCTTATCATCTTAAAGGACCGATACAGATGTCCTGTTACTCTGGCCTGCTTCTCCCACGCCGGGATCTCACCTCCTTCAGGTGGGGCTGTGTTGCCTTCTGCAACGATGTAGATTTTGATTCCTTCTAGGATGCAAGATAGCTACAGCCAAGGAGACGTTTCCAGCACACAGCCAGGCACAGGTCTTCAATGTGAGTTAAATAGTCATGACTTAAAAATCTGAGTTGCAGTGCAGAAATCAGGTATGCAGATACAGGGCTTGTCGGTGATAAGGAAGAGAAAACAGAGAGCTGAAAGATGTGAGAAACCACTAACTTAGAACTCATGATCAGAAAGGGCAAGTGTAAGAAAAACAGTAGCGTTACTTATTCGGTCAGCACACAAGCATCAGTGACAGGTTCTAAGAATCAAGAAAACAGTGAGGCTTGCATCCTGCCCAGCAGTGTGCTGTGGGAAGGGCACAATCTGTCAGTTTGGAAGCGAGTGTCCCTCGCACCCTTCTTGTGCAGTCTCTGAAAGAGGAGCAGGTGGAGGTGAGGTCTGGCAAGACTTCCCTGAGGTTGCTTCCTCTCAGGACAGAGGTCATTTTCTGACAGTTCTCTTTACTATCAATTTATAAATTCCAGAATTGTAGCACCTCAACCCTGCAGTGCCTCTGAAATTTTGATTTATGATTTTAATTCTTTCTTAACCTTGAAACGACCTTAGAGCTGATTTAACAGAGCACTTTAATTGTAAAGATGAGAAAAACACTGGCAGATAAGATGGAGTGTCTTCATATACAGCCCTCCTACTTAACACCGCTGGCTATGACACTCGGGGCTAGGCTCATCTTGGGGTGAGACTTCTTTGAGGGCCAGAGTAATACAGAATAAAGTGTAGAAAACCATAATTCGTGGGTGAAAGACAGAATGCTTCCTCCAGTCAGAGGTCTACTCTTTATTGGAGGAAAGTAATTAAAATTTTTTTTAAAAAAGTATAGTCAGTATGTTAGTAATTAGTGAAATACCAAGAAATTTAATCCCCTACCAAGGAGAACGCTTTTATTTAAGCTTTTATTTCCTTTAGATAAGGCTTAATGAGTGAGGACCCTCCTAGGTCTCTCCCTCATTTCATCTTCTCTTGGCCATATCCATAGTGAGAATCTCATAGGCTAGACACACGCCTAAATAAGTAACTTCTTCAGGAAACCCAGACACAGGGCAGAAATTTGAGATCTTTACCTCAAGAGGACTGCTGCTGATCTTGGGAAAGAGCCTTTTTTCATACATTTCTCCAAATGTGAGTAGCAAGCTAATTGACTCCAAGAAAGCATGACTAGTGCTTAAACATCATGTTCAAATAAACTCAGGCTGTAATAGAAAGTGTGAAGGACATGATCTCATTCCTTTTTATGGCTGCATAGTATTCCATGGTATATATGTACCACATTTTCTTCATCCAGTCTATCACTGATGGGCATTTAGAAGATTTGTCTATGGGGAGAAACAGGACTCAAACTTTTGCTTACGTGGAGCAGATGTAGATGTCAGTAGATGCCATATAAGCTGATAAGAAGATTGAGCTAGAAATTTTTGATGAATTGCTGAAGGCCCAGTGTGGGGACAAAATCAGAGTTGGAAGCCCCTGGGGCTGCAGACAGAGGAGGATTGCAGCAGGTCAACTCTACACAACAAATGCTGAGAATATCTTCGCTGAGAGAATATAATATAGGTCAGAAACCTGAATCTACACAAAGAAATGAAGAGCATTGTAAATAGAAAATATAGAATTAAGATCAAATTTATTATTTTCTTATTTTAGTTATATTTGATATTTAAAGTAAATAGTAACAATATTGACAGCTATGTAAGAGTAAAATAGATGACAGCAATAGCACAAAGAATGGTAGAGAGGAATTACGGATATGCTATTATAAGTTCCCTACACAATATGTCAATGGTGTGCTATTGAGAGAAGATTCAGATTGTTTTTAAATGCAAATGATTACTTAAAAATTATATGTGGACCCTAGGGCCACAACTTAGAAAAAAATTTAAGAGGTATAAATAACATCAAATAAAAGTAAAATGGAATAATAAAAAATGTTCCCATAAACCCAGAGAAAGCATTTAAAAAGGAAAAACTACAAAATAAGTGGAATAAATAAACTGCAAGATGGTAGTCAATTTTATTCTGACCTTACTAATAATCACTGTAAATGGGACTGATCTAAATAAGCCAGTTTAAAGAAAAGGATTTGTCATACTGGACAAAAAAAAAAAAAAATCAAAACCTAAGAGTCTACAAGAAACCAACTTTAAAATGAAGATGTAGATAGAAGTAAAAAAAATATGGTGAAATATATATCATGCAAACACTGACCAAAAGAAAGCTGCAGTAGCTATACTAATTTCAGGCCAAGTAGACTCCAGCACAAGGAATATTATCAAAAATAAGCAGGAAGCTATCTAATGATAAAGCTATCAATTTTCCAAGAAAGTTTTCCCAGAAGAAAAAAATCCTAAATATATATACAACATATTAGCAACAACAGAGCTTCAAAATAAAAGAGACAAAGTTGATACATTTAAGTGCAGAATAAACAAATCTACAATTATATTTGGATAAGTCAAGACTTCTCTCTTAGTAATTGATAAAACAAATAGAAAGAAAATCATTAAGCATATAGGTGACCTGAACAGACCTATCAACCCACCCAACCTAATAACATTTAGGAAACATACAACCCAACAACAACGATAGCAGAGCACATATTCTTCACAGCAGCACATAGAACAGTCACTGAGATGGACCGTATTCTGAGTCATAAAAGAAACTCTGATAAATGTAAAAGAATAGAAATCATGTGAAGTATGTTCTCAGACCATAACAGAATTAAACTAAAAATCAATAACAAAGAAATTGAGGGAACCTCAAAATATAGGGAAATTAAACAACATACTTTTCAATCATACTAGGTCTAAGAGGAAGTTTCAAGAAGAATTGGAAAGTATTTTGAGCTGAATGAAAATAAAAACAAAATTTGCAAGTGCAGCTAAAATAATGCTCAGAGAGAATTTACAAGAATAAACACTTATGTTAGGAAAGAACAAAGATCTGAAATCAGTACCCTAAGTCTCTATCTTAAGAAATTAGAAAAAGAATAGTAAGTTAAACCCAAAGCAAGTAGAGAAATTAAATAATAAGGATGAGAACAGAAATCAAAGAAATTGAAAACGGGAAACAATAGAGAAAAACAATGAAATCGAAAGCTGACTCTTTGAAAAACTCAATAAAATTGATAAGCCTCTAGTGAGTCTGACCAAGAAGAAAAGAGAGCAGACATAAATAACAATACCAAGAATAAAAGAGGAGAACTTCATTTCTTACCTCACTGACATCAAAGGAATAGTAAGAGAATATGATAAACAGCTGTATACCCTCCATAGATTCAACAACTTAGATGAAATAGGCCAATTTTCTAAAGGCCATAAACCACCAAAACTCACTGAGAAGAAATAGAGAACTTGAATAACACTATGTCTATTAAAGAAATTGAATTGTAACTGAAAACCTTTTCACACAGCAAACTCCAGGCATAGATGATTTCCTTGGTGAAATCTACCAATATTTTGGGAAGAAATAAGAACAAATCTATCAGTCCCCTCTAGCAAGCAAAAGAAGGAAAGACATTCCAACTCATTTTGTGAGGCCAGAACAAATCTAATTTGAAACCAAACGCAGTAAAAGAAAATTGCAAGCCATTATTATATCAAACCATAGATATAAATTTCTTCAACAGATTGAGCCCAGTCATATATTGATAGCAAAATGATTATACATCCTAATCCAGCAGGATTCATCCCAGGAATGTGAGGCCGCTTCAATATTTGAAAATCAATGAATATAATTCATGATATTAAGAAACAAAGGAAGAAAACCCTTATAATCATCTCAATTGATTCTAAAGCCAGCATTTGACAAAATTTAGCATTATTTCATAGTAAGAAGTCTCAGCAAACTAGAATTAGAAAGGAATGTCCTTAATCTTATGAAAGACACTACACACTATATACATATATACATAAAACTGTAAAACCTACAACTAACCTCAATGGTTAAAAAACAGAATACTTTCTCCATAAGACGAGAACAAGGACAGGCTATCTTCTCTCACCATACTTGTTTGATACCATACTGGAATCCTGTCCTTTTCAGTAAGTCAACAAAAAGAAATAAAAGTCACACGAGGAAAAAAGGAAGAAATAAAACTGCCCCTATTCTCAAGTGACGTGATTGTTTACAAAGACAATACCAAGAATCTACAAAAACATCTCTCAGAACTAAAAAGTGAGTTTAACAAGGTCACAGGATACATGGCCAATATAGGAGAGTCAATTGTCTTCCTACAAACAGCAATGACCAACTGAAATTTAAAATGCAAAAAACAATGCAACTAAATGTAATAGCACCAAAATTGAAATACTTAAATATGAATCTAACAAAATATGTACTGAAAAGTATAAAACACTAATGAAAGAATTAAAGAAGATTTATCCCTAACAGTTTGAATGTAAAAAGAAAAAAATAAAGAAAGAAAGAAGATTTAAGTAAACAGAGAGATATGCTATGTTTATAGATTGAAAAACTCAATATTGTTAAGGTCTCTGTTTTCTCCAGTTGATGTACGGATTCAGTACATCAAAACAAAATTCCAGCAAGCTTTTTTGTAAATATAGACAAACTAAATGTATATGGAAAAGCAAAGGAACTAGAAAAGCCAAAACAATTTGGAAAAAGAACAAAGTTGGAGGACTCTACCTGATTTCAAAAGTTATTATAAAGCGACAGTTATCTAAATCATATGATACTGGCAAAAGGGTAGATACATATAAAAAATGAAACAGAATAAAGATCTTGTAAATAGACACAAATGCAGTCATTTGATTTTTGGAAAAGGTATAAACTAAATTCAACAAAGGAAGTTTTATCTTTCAACAAATGTTGGTAGAACAATTGGTCAACCATGTGTGAAAAAACTCATGCCTTATACAAAAATTAATTCAAAATAGATCATTAACCTAATTCAAAATCTAAAACCTTAAAACTTCCAGTAGAGATGTAGGAGAAAAATCTGTGTTGCCTTGGGTTTGGTAACAACTTTTTAGATGTGAAACTAAAAGCATGACCCACACAAAAAAAATTTAAAAATTGAACTTTTTAAAACTAAAGGTTTGCTCTGTCAAACAGTGTTAAGAAAATGAAAAGACAAGCTACAGACTTGGAGAAAGATATTTATAACTCCCAAATCTGATACAAGACTTGTATTAAAATATATAAAGAAACTATCATCAGCACAAACAGGCAACCTACAGAGTGGGAGAAAATTTTTGCAATCTATGTATCTGACAAAGGTCTAATATCCAGAATCTACAAGGAACTTAAAGAAATTTATAAGAATAAAACAACTTCATTAAAAAGTGGGCAAAGGGCATGAACAGACATTCATGCAGCCAACAAACATATGAAACAAAGCTCATTTCACTGATCATTAGAGAAATGCAAATCAAAAACACAATGACATACCATCTCACACCAGTCAGAACAGCAATTACTAAAAACTCAAAAAACAACAGAGGCTGGCGAGGTTGCAGAGAAATGGAATGCTTTTACACTGTTGGTGGGAATGTAAATTAGTTCTACCATTGTGGAAGATGGTGTGGCAATCCTCAAAGATCTAGAACCAGAAATACAATTTGATCCAGCAATCCTATCACTGGGTATATACCCAAAGGAATATATACCATTATATTACAAAGATACATGCACAAACATGTTCATTACAGCACTGTTCACAATAGCAAAGACATGGAATCAACCAAAAGGCCTATCAATGATAGACTGGATAAAGAAAATGTGGCATATATATACCATGGAATACTACGCAGCCATAAAAAGGAACAAGATCATGTCCTTTGCAGGGGCATGGGGAAGCTGGAAGCCATTACCCTTAGCAAAGTAATTCAGAAACAAAAAACTAAATACCACATATTATCACTTATAAGTGGGGACCGAACAATGAGAACACATGGACACAGAGGAACAACACACACTGGAGCCTGTCGGGGGTTGGAGTGGGGGGAAAGAAAGCATGAGGAAAATCAGCTAATGCATGTGGGGCTTAACCCATTTATGTCAGGGGTTGCAAATTTTTTGTGTGAAAAATCAGACTTTGGCAATGACATTGAGCAGTAGGATATAAACAACTCCAGCAAGCTTGTGTTCCAATAATGGAACACTAAGCATACATGGCTTAATACTTAGGTGATGGGTTGATAGGTGCAGCAAACCACCATGGCACACATTTACCTATGTAACAAACCTGCACATCCTGCACATGTACACCCGAACTTCAAGTTAGAATATATATATATATATATATACACACACACACACACACACATCTAGATCAAGATGAAAACATATTAGTAAAGTGCGGGGGATTTTTCCCACAAATAAGCTTCATCTAATGAAAATATATATATAAGGAACTTTTAAAGCTCAGCAATTAGAAACAATCATACTTTTTAAATGAGCAAAATATCTGGAAACGTAATTCTCCAAAGATAAATAGATGACAAATTTTAGAAAAAAGATTTCCAACATCAATAGTCACGAGAAAAAGTAAAATACAACCACAAAGAGTTACCACCACATATCTAGAATGGCTAAAATTTTTTTTAAAAAACTAACAATGCCAAGACTGGGGAGGATGCAGAGTGATGGGAATCCCTACTTTTTGCGGTGGGAATGCAGATCTTATGGCCATTTCGAAAAACAATTTAACAGTGGCTTATAAAATTAAACATACACTAGCCATATGACCCAGAAATACAATTCTTAAGTATTTACCCAAGTGAAATGAAAGCATATGTTTGCCTAAAATCCTCTATGCAAATGTTTATAACAACTTTATTCATAATATCCCCAAACTGGAAACAACCTAGACATGCTTCAACGGATAACTGGATCAACAATTTGGCATGTCCACGCAATGGAATGCTACCCAGCATTAAAAATGAGAACAGTACGGATTCATGCAGCAACATGGATAAATCTTAAATGTATTTTCCTTTTTTATAACTTTTATTGAAGTTCAGGGGTACACGTGCAGGTTTGTTACATAGGTAAACTTGGGTCTGTTGTACAGATTTTTTTCATGACCCAGGTATTAACCCCAGCACCCATTAGTTATTGTTCCTCATCGTCTTCCTCCTCCTACCCTTCACCCTCGGATGGACCCTGCTGTGTGTTCCCCTCTGCACGTCCATGTGTCTCATCTAAAATGCTTTTTCCTAAGTGAAAGAAGCCAGACCCAAGAGATGATACTGTGTGAGTCCATTTATATGGTGTTCTGGAAGAGGCAAAACAATACAGACAGAAAATAGATCAGTGGCCGAACATGGTGGCTCTTACTTGTAATCCCAGCACTTTGGGATGCTGAAATGGAAAGATCACTTGAGCTCAGGAGTTCGGAACCAGCCTGGGCAACCCAATAAGACCCCTGTCTCTACAGAAAAATTAAAAAATAGCCAATAGCTGTGCTCCTGTAGCCCCAGCTATTCAGGAGGCTGAGGCAAGAGAACTGCTTGAACCTGGGAGGCAGAAGCTGCACTGAGCTGAGATCACGCCATTGCTCTCCAGCCTGGGCAACAGTAAGATTCCATCTCAAAAAAAAAAAAATGCACACTATGTCAAAAGGAAATTCAACAAATATTTTTAAAATTATGTATTGAACACATTATCTGATAAAAATGCAATAAAATTAAAAATCAATGGTAGAATTCCAATAATTCTCCCAAACACGCACACATATACTTTAGAAACTACAAAAGATACATCTAAATAACTCTCATGGATCAAAGAAGAAATCATAAGAAAAATTATTGAATATTTAGACTTAAATAAAAATGAAAGATACATAAACACACACAGAGATGATGGAAAATAAGAGAGAAAAGCTAAGAAATGCAGAAGATAAATTCAGGAGATCCAACATCTCATCCTAGTTTTTCCATAAACATCTAAAGGAAAAAGAAAAGTGAGAGTATTCTCATAGAATTATAGAAATTTCCCTACTCTTTAAAAATATGAGTTTTCAAATTGGATGAGCTTACAAAGTTCCCAGGACAATAAAGGAAACGGACCCTTTTATTATAATCCTTGGTGACTCTTTAAACTAAAACTCAGAAAACCAGTGACGTGAACTCTGAAGAAAGGCAGACGGACTCCGCAGCATGACAGTGAAGGTAAATCCCAGGATGAGAGCTGCACGGCAGGCATAAAGCACAAGTCCAGGTTGGAAGGATCAGACAGAGGATGCTAGGAGGGTTACATCTGAGAAAGAGATACAAGCAATCAAATACCCAATGTGTATGACCATGGTGGGAGGAGATCTGAATTATGGAGGAGGCCTTAGGAATGAAAGAATGATAAGCAAATGGAAAACTAAAAATAAATAAATAAATAAAAGGAAATGTTCTGTGACTGATATCTATGTATGTTGATAATAATGCAAACTCTGAATATTGATTTACTACAAAATGGAGACAAGGCTCTATTAAGAGGATTGTGGGGGAAGGTGTGGGGGCAAATCTCATCTTCTGTAGTAGGAAGTCAGTAGATCATACTTAAATATCAAGAAATGAAAATATCTCATGTGGTGAAGAAACAAATACATAGAAATGAAACTATATCATGTTAATTAGAAATAAAGCCAAAAAACCCCAAAAGAAACAGCTAAAAATGTTTTTAAAATAGTTGTCTCTGTGAAGTAAGATTAGGGATGGGGACGTTAAGAAGGGAGGTGATTCTTTTTTTTTTTTTTTTTTTTTTAATACAGAGCCTCACTATGTTGCCCAGACTGGAGTACAATGGCCCGATCTTGGCTCATTGCAACCTCTGCCTCCTGGGTTCAAGCGATTCTCCTGCTCAGCCTTGTGTGCCACCATGCCCAGCTAATTTTTTGTATTTTTAGTAGAGTTTCACCATGATAGCCAGGATGATCTCAATCCCCTGACCTCATGATCCACCCATTTTGGCCTCCCAAAGTGCTGGGAACCACCATACCTGCCCAACTCTTTTATTATAATCCTTAGTGACTATTTAAACTAAACATGTACTACTCCATGGGGTGCCACAAAATCAGTATTTAAAGGGAATGCATATGCTTAAGTGTATGCATTAGGAAGAAATGGAAATTAATGAGCTAAGCACATGACTCTAGGATTTAGTAAAAGAGCTAAGCACAGTTAACCCAAAGAAAGTAAAAGGAAATAATGAAAAATGATGAAATTAAGAAGAAATTAGAGAAATAGAGAAATGAAAGCAAAAGCTAAATTTTTAAAATAAACTAATAAAACAGATTTTACTCTTTCTATGAGAGAATTGGTCATAATAGATACAATAAAACTTTAAGACACCCTAAAGAGACACTATGAACAACTTTGTGCCAATAAATTTGACAACTAGAAAATATGCATTACCAGAGAGATCCAAGATGGCCGATTAGCAACAGCTCAGGAATGTAGCTCCCAGTGAAAGCGCAGAGAACGAGTGGACACCGCACTTTCCGACGAATTTTTGTTGCCCACAGACCGGGAGATTCCCAGCAGAGAAGCCACACGGGTCGCCAG
>CAUYQU010029716.1:0-57798 GCA_963574635.1 Cheracebus regulus | reverse complement strand
TTGCCCACTTTTAAATGTTTTTTTTTTTCTTGTAAATCTGCTTTAGTTCTTTGTAGATTCTGTATATTACCCTTTGTCAGATGGGTAGATTGCAAAAATTTTTTCCCATTCTGTTGGTTGTCGGTTCACTCTGATGATTGTTTCTTTTGCTGTACAGAAGCTGTGAAGTTTAATTAGATACCATTTGTCTATTTTGGCTTTTGTTGCCATTGCTTTTGGTGTTTTAGTCATGAAGTCCTTGCCTATACCTATGTCCTGGATGGTTTTGCCTAGGTTTTCTTCTAGGGTTTTTATGGTGTTAGGTCTTGTCTAAATCTTTAAGCAATTTGGAGTGAATTTTAGCATAAGGTGACAGGAAGGGGTGCAGTTTCTGCTTTCTGCACACTGCTAGCCAGTTTTCCTTACACCATTTGTTAAACAGGGAATCCTTTCTGCATTGCTTGTTTTTGTCAGGTTTGTCAAAGATCAGATGGTTGTGCAAGTGTGGTGTTGCTCCCAAGGCCTCTGTTCTGTTCCATTGGTCTATGTCTCTGTTTTGGTACCAGTACCATGAGTCACAGTCAATTTCTACAGTGCATGCACCATGACTACCTGTTAAATAAATGAAATAATTTAGCAGGGGCCAAACTGAAGTATAGGCTGTTCATAGCCCCATGTGAAGGTTGTGATACTGTTTGTTAGGATTCGGGCCTATGAGTCTTCAGCTATCGTAGATACAGGAGAAAATTACTCACAGACACCAGGGCTGGGGCAAATGCATCTTCTTTTTGTCATCTGCTAAAATTTTAGCTGTCTCAGACATAGAAGCCAATTCTACCAGTCTAATATTAGAGAATTTTACTTGTGAGTCAAGGCAGACAAGTCCAACATAAAGAGTGAGAAATACTGAAGAACAGGCAAGGGAATATTGTGATCAGTATAATGCAGCCAAACATCTAGAATTTACAGTGCTGTGGATGACCATCTTCAGAAAGCTAGAAAAATTTAGAGTCAAGAAACATTCATTTCTTGGATTCACCAGATGTATTTACAATAAATGATCATATTAGAAATGGTCTGTGATCTTTTAATATTATTCCCATACCTATAATAGGCTGATTGCTTATCAGACAATTTAACTGACAGGACAATTATTAATAAATACTTTTTATGTTCAAATCACTGTGTGAGGCTTTGTGGGGATAAAAAGTTGACCAAGATATAGACATTTTCTTAGTGTTTATGGGGCGTGACAGGAAGAAACGCAAAGCGGATTGTAAAAAGTGCTACACTTAATCCATCTATAACATGTACTGCAAAACTGCTCTCAGCCATGCATTGTTCTAGGCATTGCAGACAGAGGAATGAACAAAACAGCTAATGTCACTAATTGCATGGAGCTTACATTCCAGTGTTCTCTGAATCAAGAAGGTAGGTAGCATGAAGCCGAAGAGATGGTAAAGTTGGCTTCAGTGAAACGATCAGAGATTTGAAGCTGAATGTGACATTTGAGTTCAAATCCGTGGCATGGAAACCATGACAGGTGGAAATGAAGAGGTGTATAGAGATAGGGATCGTCTGAATGTCAAAACACTCTCAAAGCAGGAAAGTCTAGGGTGTCTTTAGAAAATTTCAAGGACCACATTGTTGCTGAAAAATTAAGCACACTGGCTTCCAAAACGTCATCACAAGGTCATCTTTTATGTAATATCCTAGGGCCATATATTGAATCTTTCTGAGTTTGCTATCAGATTTTACAACTTCTGAATTACACAAGTTTTGACAAAACATGACATCTGTGAATGCATTTAGTAAATGTGGGAATATAATGGCAACATAATAACTTTGAATTGAAGATAAAATTTTTAAAAATTGTATATTAGCCAGGTTTTGCTAAAGTTTTGGACTGACAATATTTATAATTTAGAACAACAAAAATTTATATTTCTTATTCATGTTGCTTTTTCACTGCAGTGGCTACAGCTTAGGTATGGTATTGCTCTATTGTGCCAGGATTCAGTTTACAGGAGCTGCTATTGTTTGGAACATAGTGTACTCATGGCAGAGGAAAAATGGCAAAGGCCCAAGGCCCAAGGAATAACAAATCTTATGGCTTCCAATGTGAAATAGCATACACGACTTCCTAATTTTGTTTCATTGAAAATACAAATCACATGACCAAGCCTCTCATCTATGGGACAAAGAAGTATATTACTCCAAATAGG
The DNA here is from genome assembly GCA_963574635.1 of Cheracebus regulus. Taxonomy (NCBI): domain Eukaryota; kingdom Metazoa; phylum Chordata; class Mammalia; order Primates; family Pitheciidae; genus Cheracebus; species Cheracebus regulus. The sequence goes on along the minus strand of CAUYQU010029716.1, from coordinate 55,594 downwards.
AGATATTATATGTCACATGACAATGATCAGGTGTGTAGGAGAGTAACTAACTAGGAACAGTAATAGTATCTTTTGTAATTACCCTCAGATGTAGCTTTAGTGTAGCTTGGATTCTGGGGTATTTAGAATATAAGGTAGACAGAATTGACTTATTGAAGTAGAATTTAGAAGTAAAATCCCCACATTTTTCACAATTCAATGATAAAACCAAAAGAAACTTGTTGTCACAGCACTGGGTCCAATTCCAGAGGTAGTTGTCTTGAAGATTTATATAGTCACGCTGGTTGTACAGGATGTAATTCATTCATGAATTCAAAAAGGTACAAAGCCTATGAAAACTCCAGTTTGGGGATGTTCCTGTCACTTGGTAATATTCTCCTAATAGAGATGTGAGTGTCTTTAATACATTTTTATAGACTCAACCAAGAAGAATATCTTACACTTGTCTGGGAGCTCAAAATATGCACCTTTTCTGAGTAAGAAGCCCACAAGGCTATTCTCTATTCTAAGCCTGAATAAAAATGGTTTTTGGAGCACTTAAAAATTCAATACTGAGATTTATCTAGCAGTACTAAGCACCACCGTATTTGCTTTTCAGGAGCTGTGAGATTTCTGTAGTCCAGATACTGACAACGAATTCGCCGTCTCATTTTCTACTCCAAGGAGTCAGTGGGGTCTGGAGAGAGCACCTGTTGTTATCCACAAATCCTCTCTCCAATTAAAGGAAATATTTACTGATACATGGACAATATTTCAAAGGCTGGTAGTTCATGTCTCATACCACCTCAGCTTTTTAAAAAATATATTCCAAGTAAGCATCAATTATTAATGTAATGAGTACATGTCTGGTCTTGACTTTGGCATTATTCTCCCCAGGTGGCTATTCCTGAAAATGTCCTTTACAGTATTTGACTAGAAGAACACTTAGGGGAAACCTAGTCACTCAGGAAGCAGATCTCTGTATTTATTTTTAAAGCTTTTCTATGAAAACAAAGACCATTCACATCTGCTTTGTAGTACTATAACATGCTTTTGAAATGCTCAACTCCTATAACCTCTCTCTGAATTGTTATGGCCCCTCTGGTGATGTTTTATTCTTGTGACAAGGTCTAACACATATAAAAAATTAAATTGCAGTTTTTGACGCCTCTCCTAACTTCCGTCAAATAGAGATTTGCAAGTTGATGTAACATTTCTATATCATATAGTATATTTTAATTAAAATCAGAGTGCTGTGTATGATTGAGCAAATTGTGTTTCATTTGAAGAATTAAAGAATGACTTAGGCTTGCCAGCATGATCTGAAATTCTAATTCCAAACTCTGCTATGAATGCCAGCTGCACAGAATTCTTATTGTCCATCAAATACCACCTGGAAATATTTATCACAGCAGAAAGAAGAAGCTTCTAATACCTTTTTGGAGAGAGACTTTTATTAAAATTGGCTTTTGATATTGTCCACAACTACAGTGAATGGCATCCATGAAAGGTCCTTAACTCTAATCAGAAAGGCAGAACTGATTACAGTGTTGTAGTGATTATATAAAAGACAAAATCCTAAAAAGATTTTGCGTGAGTGATAAATCGACATTTTATGCACCAAAGAGAAACATAGAAGCAGGTAGAAATTTGGCAAAACAGCCCCATTTGTCACCAACCATCACAAAAGAAAATAGTTCAAAAATATTTTCTCTTTTTGAGAGAATACCAGTTAATTTGTACTATGAAATCCTTTACAAGTTTAGGAAGAGAAAAGCACAAGAGTTCTTCAGCAAAACACCTGCTTTTCGTGGTACCTTATGCATTTCAATAGCAGTTAGAAACTGACATTAGTGTTTCTACAGTTTTTTTTTAAAGGATGATGCATAAAATGATGTCTTCAACCTGAAAGGAAGCTGGATTATATCCTGTCAAGGACAGAACCTACCTGATTCATATCCTAAAATTGATCATCCAACCTGATAGAAAGGTTATTTTTCTTAGCTTTCCTTAAAATCTATTATTTTTCTTAACATAGACTTGAAGTTAGATTAAGCAAATGGTACAAACTTCTTCCCAACCTATTTCCCTTCATAGGAATATCAAAATGACTTATGAGAATTGTTTCTGATTCCTAAAATTATTTTGCTTCCCTTCTTTCTCTCCTCTCCTCATTCCTTCACTCCAGGGATGTTTGCTGAGTATCTACTACTTATTAGGCACTCCTCTAGCATTTGGAAAATGCTAGTAAATAGAACAGATAAGCATTGCTGTCGTAGAGGTTACATTCTATTGGATGGAGACAAGTAAGGTAAGTATAACAATTGCACTTCACAGGTGTTTCTACACATCAATGCAGGGTGAGATCTTCCTGAGAAGTAGATGGTTGTTTAAAAGTGAGTTTAGTGGCTTTTTTTTTTTTTTGCTAGATTTGTATTACTGTAGGTAGCCTAACTTCTTTCCACATGCACCTTGCTTACCTCCTCTTCTCTTGTGGAACTAGAGAACAATCCTCATTGTGTCTTTCTGTTAAACAGTCCAGCAAAGACCATGCAGAAAATGGCACAGTTGAGCCTTTACTCAATTTGCTGAATCATGCTTGCATGTATCATGACTGAAAACTATAAAAGCAGGTCATGGAAAGTTCAAGTTTAGTGCCTAAGGTGGTAAGTCTTGTGGACAGACCTCCCAGATCAGAATCTCAGTTCTTTTAAGCAGGATGATTTTGGGCAGAGCAGCTCACCTCTGAGCCTTGGTTGCTGCTTTGCAAAACGTTCTTTCTAATAGTATCTTCACTTGGAGCTGAAATGATGAGGAAATAAGCTATGTAAGCCACTTAGTACCAATATCCTTCAAGAAATGTGGGGGTTATAGTGATTGTATGAGCCTCATTTTTTTTCTTTTTCATCTTTCTTTCTTTTAGCCTTGAGAACCCTGGATCCTTTCTCACCATAGTTGGCCATGTCTATTATCTTATAGAGTTATTCCTTAACTTGTAGCATTATCGTATCTCATCAGCACAATGAAAAGAAGCTCATCAGGCTTGTTTCTGGTCATTGCTCCAGTCTGCTCAAGGAACATTTGTTAAATGCCAGGAAAATGCATCTTCTGGAAAAGGGGAGAAGGTGCCACCCCAGAGGAGGGTAGAGACAAATAGTAAGCTATGTGTATAGTGTAAGGTCTTTTAGGTTGACTGATGGCCCCATGGATGCCATGGTAACCTCTGTGACCTGCACTGACACTCCAGATGAGTTCCTGAAAAATCTCAAGTAACTGGAAGACCATGAAAAGAGGAAGAAATCATCAACCCCTGTGGCACCTACTTAACTTTAAGACATTCTCTATTGTTTCTTATCTTGGCCTCAATTGACAAGGCCATTTGACTTTGTAACCAACCTTGGCCAACCTCCTGACTCCACACCCTCTGGCCCCTCAACCCCTCCCAGCTTGGCCAACCTGGTGACTTGACACCCTACGACCCCCTCCTAGCTTGCAAAAAACCGCCCTAAAGTTACTTCTGTAACTTTCCACTGTTTACCTCAAGTCTATAAAAACTCACTCCTATCCCTCCACCCTCCACTGACATGCTTTTCGGCCTCAGCTGGCCCACACCCAGGTGAATAAACAGCCATGTTGCTCACACAAAGCCTGTTTGGGTGGCGGGGGGGTGGGGGTGGGGGATTCTCTTCATTCAGGCTGCATGTTTTAACATATAGATAGGAAGAACTTACTAAACTTTAGGCAACATTAAAGTGTCTACAAATACCTAATACTACATTAAAAACACATTAAAAGTAAAACCACTAATCAAATATCTTTACCTGAATTGACTGCACTAAGGGTTAAATTCATCAGCCCAGCCTCTGCTTCATTTCCTGCTTTGCTGGTCTAAGCAACCAATGATTAAAGTGATTTTCCTTCAGAGGCTAGGTCTCTGTTTTATGTGTTAAGAATTGCCCTGGTGTCTAGTGGACAATGATTTAAAAAATAATTCAGACTGTGTATGATGGATAGGGAGGCTAGATCAGCATTGCTGCATCTATACTTCTTCATAATCCTCCACTTTAGGCTTTTGGATGCTTTGCTAAATTATGACAGTAAGAGAAATCTGACATAGCTGACTCCATCTTGCTTCTAACCTCCAAGCTGCCCTTGTGCATTCTTAGGGATAGGTCAAGCTAACACAGGGAGGAATTTATTTATAATTTAACCTTAAAGGAGGATGATCATAGCCTTTCCCAAAACTACACCCTCCTTATTCCCTCCAAAGGTGGGACCAAAACCACCTTTGTAAAACTGATGAAAAGGTCACACGTTTGGGAGAGGGGTGTGAATTCTGCTAAGACATAGGCAGAAAGGATAATCGGCCATTGTTCCAAAGGTCACAAGATTTGTAATAGCCCCAATTATTCCTAGAGACAACATCACTATTGCAGATCTTGATTGGTCTTTTGAGATATTTTTCAAACTTTTGCACTGTGGTAACCAATTGACTCTGCCCATGACTCATGACTCAAGAGGTCCTATGGCCCCTACCCAGTTGCTGACTGAATGCACAAGAACCATTTTCTATAACCCTATGATATCATCCCCAATCGATCAGCGTCACCCATTCCGTAGTCCCCTGCCCACCAACATAACCATAAAAACCGCAGCCTCCTAGATTTTGGGGACACTGATTTGAGTAATAAACTGCTGCTTGGCTAGCCCTGTGTCAAGTAAACTTTTTTCCTATGGCAGATCCACTGTCCCAGTGAAATGGTTTTGTCTGTGCAGCAAGCAAGAAGTGCCCATCAGGTGATTACATTCGTTTTTTCAGTTTCTTCTTCCAAATTTAGGGACTTGGCTTCTTTATGTCTGCTTGCCTTCATGTCTGGATTCCTTTCTGTCATTCTAGACCACAGGTTTCTTTTCTGCATTCTCCTATACTTAACATTTTCTATTCAGCCATTTCTTTCAGTTTGTTTTTGAAATGATTTTATTGTCTTTGTGCAGGATATCAGTACATACAATTGAATTGATTCAATTCCCTGTGTCCTCAATTAGATGAACAGTACTATTGGTCTAAATCTTTTTTTAAAATCCCACTTTATGACATTTTTATTCTTATTGCCAACTCCTTTTTCTCTCCCTGCCTTAATGCCTCCAATTCACAGTTTTAATATCCTTCTAATATGTATATATGTTGTGCTTTAGAAATATGCATAAATTATAGTTTAAGTATCATTCTGAAACTTGCTTGTTTTACTCAAGATTATGTGTCTATTAATGCATACAGAATTATTTTGTTGCTTTTACTGCTCTATAGTATTTTGCTTCATAAATTTGGCAAATTTCATTTCCTCATTTAACTTTGCTGTCCATTTAGATTCCAACTTCTAGCTATTTGAAACAAAAATGAAATGCACACAATTGGATATTTACATGCATTTTCAATTTTGTCAAATGCTCCCCCAATGCTTTGCAGAGTGCCTTTACCAATTTACCTTGCAGAGAACAATGTGTTAAAAACTTTTATTTCCTAAACACTCAGAAACATTGTTATTTAACAATATATTGCAGGAATATAGTGGTATTTTATAATTTTTATTTCACTATTTATTAGTGATGAATTATCATCTCTTTCTATGCTTTTTTGCCAGTTTATTTTTTTCTATGAAAAGGGAATTAACTTTCTCTGTCCATCCTTCTATATTGTGGTTTTTCATTATTGTTGATTTTTAGGATTTTTTTTGCAGTCTAGTCCTTTATGAAATATATGTTTCACATAACTTCTCAAGGTTTGCTACTTTATGTCTGCGGCCTTCATTACAACATGGTGCTAATTTTAACACAGCCAAATCTAATAGTCTTTTCCTTAATACTCATGTTTTCTTCTTTAGACTTAAGGAATCTGTTCTTCAGTGTCATTAATTTTTATTCTGTAGTTTCTCCTACTCTTGCAGTTTGACTTTTCACACTAATAGGTTTAACCTATTTGAAATATATTCTACATAATATGTGAAGGGGGATTTAATTTTTCTCAAAATGATGTATTTCACTGCATGATTTTTAATGTACTTAATTACCCCAATCTAAGCTCTTTATTCAGTTCCATTGATCTGCTGTTTTGGCTTCAGTGCCAAATGCACACTGTTTTAATTACAGTAACATTGTGAGTTTCCCTTGTCTGTTTGATTTCACTATTCTTAAGCTACTTTCAGGCCATGACTGAGACAATAATTTTTCGATGTATAATATACCAGCAGTATGTCAAGTTCTCAAGAAATGCAATAGGATTTTGAGATTGCATCCAATTTTAAATTAATCAGTCTCTGCATTAAGAGACATGTTATCTTAATAGTGTGGAGTTTTCCCCACTGGAAAACCACTGGAGTACTCCTAATGGAATATTTTTGCATTTATTGAGGTATCTTTTATGTCCCTTAATAATAAAATTTCAGGATGTACTTCACAAACATTTTACACAATGTTACTGTTGTTCTTAATATTTTGAAATTAATTTTATGACTGATTTTTAAAATTACGTTTTCCTATTTATTTCTGCTGTAGTGTTCAGCATGAACTCTTCCATAAGCTGAAATGTCTTGGTTTTCTAGTAGGAACAGACACTCAAACTTCCATAGTATAATATTGTTTACAGTACAATATAATCTTTTTTAAAAAACTTGCATGATAATTGACCCTCTTACATAACTGTACTCCAGTTGGCATACATTACTTATGAAAGTGTATAAATGGTCACCTTTTATTTTTTTAAGTAAGTAGAGCTTCAAAATGTGTCTTCATCTCTTTTTCCCCAGGCCCAAACATAAATTGGTAAACTGCCAAATGGAGTGGAGTTTTCATTATTAAAAAATTCTCAGGAAATATTTTGTATTATTATGTGGATTTTGAAAGTTTGTTATAATTTATATGTAGGACTACATCAGCAAATTGAGTTTTGGGAAAGAACACTTATTACTATTTGATTTTTTTTTTTTTTTTGAGACAAAGTTTTGTTCTTGTGGCCCAGACTGGAGTACAGTGGCACAATCTCAGCTCACTGCAACCTCTGCCTTCCAGGTTAAAGCAATTCTCCTGCCTCAGCCTCCCAAGTAGCTGGGACTGTAGGTATCTGCCACCACACCTGGCTGATTTTTTTGTATTTTTAGAAGAGATGGGGTTTCACCGAGTTGGCCAGGATGATCTCGATCTCCTGACCTCATAATCTGCCTGCCTCAGCCTTCCAAAGTGCTGGGATTACAGGTGTGAGTCACCACACCCAGCCTACTACTTGTTATTTTTGTGATCTAGCCAAATTTTCTACTTCTTAGGTCAATTTTGAGTGTTCATTTTTAAATCAACATTATGTGCATTTTATCTAAATTTCAAATGTATTGACAGAAAGTATTCTTTTATTTCTCAGAACACCTGGTCTTTAAAAGTTATGATCAATTTCCAATTTTACTGCAGTATGATCTAGTAGTACAGTCTTTATAACTCCAGTTCTTTAAAATTATTGAGAATTCTGTTGTAATCTAATACATGATCCTATTTTTTAAAAGGCGTGCTTGATAAATGTTTATTTTCTGTTGATAAGGTGTGAAGTTTCAGTTTTTAGGATCATGTTAACCAAACTGTATCGTTACTTATTTTTTGTCTGCATGTCTCAAAACTTCCTGAAAGAATTACTCTGGAGTACAGGACAATGAAAATGAAACCTCTTAATGCATAATATGGGAGAGGAAGAAAGCTATACATGTTGACATGAAAAGGATTGGGGGTGGCATGAGAAGATGGCATTATCATCATGGCTTTATTTATAAGTGGAAAGTTTATAAAAGATGTAATAGAGTTAGCCTACCTTCAGAAAGAGTTGACATTTTAGGCTTCGTGGTAACCCACAAAGTTTTTATTGATGATAAAAAACAATTTCAAAATAATATAGAGCCACATAACTAAAATATATCCTTATTTCTTGTGAAACATTAATTTTTCAAGAAACGGATTTCAGGAAAGGAGGTTAATTAATATTTGTATTGATAATCTAGGCTTTGAGAGAATTATAGGTTATTAAATAGAATCTTGAAGAAAGTAACAATTTTAGAATCATGGAGAGGAAGAATGTGATGGTCACTGTTAAAACAGCAAGGATAAGGAAAGACCCAAAGCCAGCAGTACGTGTGAGTTTGTTTAATCTGCTCATATGGTTCAGTATCTGAGGCGAATCTGGTCCAAAAATCATGGTGCGGCAATCAAAAAGTTATCTGAAATTCATTTAACTTCTTTTTTATATATATAAATCTTGACCAGTTAGTTTTTAAAAATAAGTTAATTAGAAGAAAAGGTGAAAAACCATCCTAACATTTCAGACTTAGGTTAGGAAAGGAGTGACTGGAAAGTTAAAAATGTTAAGATTCTGAATCATCACAGTCACTATGAGGAGGAGACACGTGTTTCTTCATAATGAGGCAGGAGAATAGGGTCTAGAGATAGGGAACCTAAGGCCGATTCACACTGACTTCCTAGAACTAAATCAAAAGGAAAAGTCCAACTTTCCATGCCCAAGTAACAAAAGGATCAGAGGCTACTCTCTTTGCAAACCCACCCACCTTTATGCATGGCAGATGAAAAATGGAAAATAATTCTGATTGGTCCCCTCTGGCAATCAGTCAGACTGGTTGCGGGTCTAGTCTTCATTTGCATAGGGGTAGAACATTGTAACTTCACTTCAGCCTCTGATTGGTCACCTTGTGCAACCAATCAGACTGGTCATGAGTCATTCCAGCAGCTACCCAGAGTGTAAACCAGGTAAACAATGGGAAACCTCTGGAGGGTATTAAACCCCAGAAAATTCTGTAACCAGGGCTCTTGAGCCGCTTGCTCAAGCCTGTACTTTCGCCTCAGTAAATTTCTGCTTTTGTTGCTTCATTCTTTCATTGCTTTGTATGTTTTATCCAATTCTTTAAAACACCAAGAACCCAGATAACTCATAGTCAAGACCCTCCACCAGTAACAAAAGTACTATGGTTAGACATCAATGAATGAAAATTAAGTCCTAGTGGTTTAACAGTGCATTTTTCATCTCTAGGATCCAAAGCAATCCTTTATAAGGGTCTTACATCGTTTATTTATTAAGACAAGAAATAGTTAAAATACTGCTCTAATAGCAACCATCCTTGAAGTGATTTTTATAGATAAAATCAACACATGTGGCAGAGAAGCTTCAGTAATGATAATTTTTTTTTAAGTACTTAATCTTAACCTTTTTGAGACACTGGTTCAGATTTTTAGCTGTTGTACAGAAAAAAGAAAAACAAATCCTTTCCAAATATTTATAATTCAAATAGGGCAATGTGCATTTAAAAAATTAATTTTACAAAGAAAAACTGTCAGATAAAGAAAAGCTGTTTTAGCTATTTCATCATACTGAAGTCAATTTGTTTGCCATATTCCAGGAGGGCAGGACCTTTCTCCATTGAAGAATGTAGAGGTGCATTAGCCATTATTTGTAAAAGCAGATGGTGCTGACTTTTGGTTTTTCTTTAAGGCTGGGAATGTAGCCATATTCTAAGGGATGAAAGTGTGTAAACAACACACGTATTTCTTCAAAACCTAAATGTTCCCTGGTTTTCTGAGTTGATTTTCTCAACTTGAAGCTTTCTGTCTTCTGCCAGGAGCCAAAAGTCTTGGAAGTTAAAAAAAAAAAATACTTAAGAAGCTGCAACATCACTGCAAGCAGTCTGGTCAAGTGGACAGTGGCATCTCAGGTTTTAAATTCCTGTCCAGACAAATGTGTCACTAGGTTGCTCCACCACTGAGGTTTTGCTTCCAAGATTGTTTACTTCATTATAATGTATTTCTGTAAGATTTTTTTAAATTGAAATGTCTCAAAGAAATCTCTTATGTTTTACTGCCTCGATGATGAGCAGAGATTAGGTTTGCATTTGCAAAATTAAATTACTTTCCCAAAGTATTTCTTAATTTTCATACAGATGCCACTGAAAATTCCAAGAGAGAAAAAGTTGTTAGCTGCATTTTAAATATGAGAAAATCTCTGTGTGGGATGGGGAAAGGAAGAGAGTTAAATTACTTTTACTTTAAAATTAAACATAGGGGTATTCGTTTTGCAGGATACACATCTGGAGAATAAATACCTAAGGGGAAAACAGTTTCAAAGTTCAAATTTTGAACATTTTTAGTGCCAAACTTTTGGATCAATGTAATCTAAGGAATATAAACAAATGGAATTAAAAAAGAAATGTGAAAATCTGGCACCTCCATAAGAAAAGAATCCTGTGCCCATATCAAGCTTGTTTCAGAGAGTAAGACTTCTCAACAATTTTATAGATGCAGTGAGATCTTTCCTAACAGTACCTCTCTGATGTCCTTCTAATTTCATACCTCCTTCCCTTCTCCAGAGCAGCATATTCCAGAAATCCCTAAGATGCTCTTTTTTCCCCCCTGTACCCTCTTAAGTTTAGTAACTGAGGTCTGAGAATTAAATGGACAAAAGACAAATTAACAGAAGAAAAATGAATCTACTTCCACATATGAGCCAACAAAAGAAGTAGCCAGCTTACTAAATGGTTAACATTTGTTATTGTTAACAATGGTAACGATGTTTACTGTAGCACTACTCACAATATCAAACATATGGCCCATACCTAAGTGTCCTCAATGGATTAGTAAACAAAGAAAATGTGTTATATGTATGAAATGGAATATTATTCAGTCATAAAAAGAACATAATCATGTCATTTGTAGCAATGTGGGTAGAATTTGAGGCCATTATCAAATTCAACATGGGTAGAATCTGAGGCCATTATCTTGTTTGTAGAAACAGCTTACAAACAAGTTTCTTTAGAAAGGACAAATGGATTTTTAGAAGAACAAATTAGAGATAGAAATAATTTGCCATTATATTGGTCTATACAGATATGAATGGTCTTTCAATCTTCTTCAGGGACATAAAATCCCTCCGAGAAGGGGTTTAATGATTAGTTTACTTTTGGTTTCTCTTCTGGTGGTAGGAGCTGCCCTAAAGATGCCATCCACACCTCTCAGAAATTTCTGTTTTTGGTCAGATAAGAAATTTTCCAAAAAGCTTCTGTCTCGGTTGAATCTCAAATATTTTCAGCTTACAACAATCTTTATACCAACACTGAAGTTCCAAATAGGTCTCCATACTTTGAAGAATCTACTTCAAAAGTTTACACCTCAAATAAACTACAAATTAATCTCTGGTCAGTAGACCATAAACCTTGCAGAGAAAAAAAATGATATTTTTAACCACCTTAAGCCTGAAAAGCTCATTTATGATGTCTCTGTAAATAGACTAGCTGTTTAAATGACAACTTTAAACTTTTATCAGTAAGTTATTGACATAAATGTTTATATAATTAGGCATCAATTCTGAGTAACTGTCACCAGACACAAAAATCAAGTCAAGATGAATTAAAGACTTAAATGTAAATATGAAACTACAAAATACTAGAACAAAATCTAGGGAAAACTCTTCTGGACATTGATCTAGGCAAAGGACCATGACTAAGACCGCTAAAGCACAGGCAACCAAACCCAAAATAGACAAATGGCACTTAATTAAACTAAAAAAGCTTTTGCACGAAAACAAAAACAACCAACAGAGTGAACAGACATTCTGAAGAATGGGCTAAAACATCTGCAAAATACGTATCTGACAAGACTCTAATACCCAGAATATACAAGGAACTCAAACAACTCTACAACAACAACAACAACAAACCCCAAATCATCTTATTACAAAGTGGGCAAAAGAAAAAAGTAGACATTGTTCAAAGTAAGACAGACAAATCTGTCACCAGGCATATGAAAATATGTTCAACAAGACCTATCAGCAGAGAAATGCAAATTAAAACCACAATGTGATATTATCTTACCCCAGTAGGAATGACAACTATTAAAAAGTCAAAAAATAAACAGATGTTGGTGAGGATCCAGAGATAAGGGAACTCTTACATACCGCTGGAAGGAATGTAAATCAGTAAAACTTCTATGGAAAACAGTATGGGATGTCTCAAAGAACTAAAAATAGAACTACCAATTGATCCAACAATCTCACTACTGGATATCTACCCAAATAAATATAAATTATTATATCCAAAAGATACCTGTATTTGTATGTTTACTGCAGCACTACTCACAATATCAAAGATATGGAATAAGCCTAAGTGTCCTCAATGGATTATTAAACAAAGAAAATGTGTTATATATACAAAAGAGAATATTCAGCCATCAAAAGAACATAATCATATCATTTGCAGCAACATGGGTAGAATTTGAGGCCATTGTCTTAAGTGAAAGAAGTCAGACATGCAAATATTGCATGTTCTCACTTATAAATGGGAGCTAAATAATGCATACACATGGACATAGAATATGGAATGATAGAAGGGTAAGGGGGTGAGAGAGGGATCAATGATAAGAAATTAATGAGTACAATGTACATTATTTGGGTGATAGATATCCTAAAAGCTCTGATTTTACCAAGACACAATCTATGCATTAAACAAAATTTTACTTGTATGCCGTACACTTAAACACATTAAAAATAATTTAAAAAGTAAACATTTGGTCAACCAGCAAACACTAAAGACAGCTGACTGACACGTAACTTCTGAGTTTTACTGAACCTCTTCTCATGTGGCATTTTCTGGCAAACACGTAGATTAATAACAAACATGGGCAACATGAAGCCTTAATGAGATAATTTGCTTCATATTGAGCATGTAATTATTGTGTGCATTTAGATTTTTTTTTTTTTGCCAAGTTTTTGCCTCTGTTAAGGAAAATGAATAGATTAACTGTTCATGCCATAATAAATGAATGTCAGAGATTGAAAGGTGAATTTTGTTCATTATTCAGTTTGGAATTTTTTTATTAGAGACCATATTTCTAAATCGTAATGAAAGTCAATGGCAGAATTAATATATAAAATTATCTTTACATATACTGAAGAAATATATCTAATAGGTAAAGTAAAATCAAACTCTGATATGTTGTCACATTTATAAGGCAAAACTTATGGCTTTAGGATCTGTGGGTTTCTTGAGGGAGATATTTGTCAAAGAAAAGATGGTGATATTGCCAGCATAAGTCAACTTTGCTTTTTCTTCATGGTTAATGCTTCATGGTTATTCAGCAGTGAAACAATAAACGGCATGAGGTCCTTCCAATAAGTTACCAAATGTCTTGCACATTTACAACCTTCGTGTTCTCAAATGGTTTTCTGGATGGAAAATTAGAGACTCTCTTATCCATTTAGAAAATAATGTCATGTTTTAAGTATCCAGTGGTCTAGAGTTGAATAGGCAAACTTTTCAACTGATGTATCAGGTTTAAAGTTTTATGTTGATACTCCAAGGTAGAGACATTGGCTACCTAATGTGTTTGCTGGTCTATGGCTACTGAAAATAAACTGTCTTCTTTCTAATTAAACTATGAACTCCATTAGGAGGTGGACTCCTTGTGGAATCCTGCTGCCAATATACAACATGCCATATGTATTAGCCTCTCTCACTCTCTGCCTGCCTCTGTCTCTCTCTCTCTTTCTCCATCAGTCTCTCCATATAACATAAACACCCTCTTCATTCTGCTTCTCTGGAAAACCCTGACTCATACAATAATTCAAGGGTCTACCATTGTAGCTCCTTTCAGTAAAACTGTTTTGAGGGTGTCAGCATAGAGCCAAACTGCCTGGCTTTGAATTTTGACTTTTCCATTGAACAATCCTATGTTTTGGAAAGACATTCAACACTTCTATTTCTTAGGTTTCCTATCTGTAAAGAGCTCATTGATAATAAGCACTCATAGGGCTTTTGAGTATTAAATGATAGATCACTTTCTCAGTAAACACCACATAAATATTAGTTAATATGATCAAAGATTTTCAGGCCATCTTCAGAGTTAGATTTCATTCTGAGACACAGTCATTATAAACTAAGAGAAAGATGAGCAATGTTTCTCTTGTGAAATTGTGGGTTTAAAAAAATATATTTGTTTATATTCACAGAGAAAGAGAGAGCATACTAAAACTACCAACAATGAACACTAATGAAAGCCACTTCATTCTTTTTCATGGCAGATACTCTTGAGGAATATATCAAGTCACCTATACTAATAAACTTATAGTTATCCATTTACACAGACTGGGAAGTCTTTACTACTAAGAATTATAATTTATTTTCTGTATCATATATTTTAACATCCTATATTTACTGAAGGTGTGCATGAATAAATTAATACTTTTTTATTGGCTGTACTTAATTGCACTAATACTAAGAGTTAGCATTTTTGATCCAATTCTATGGGCCAGAACCTTTGCTGAAAGTCTCATTCAGCCTTTTCATAATCTCAGGGAGTAAATGAGTGGTTTCCATTTAACATCATCTTTCTGGAAGCCAAAGGACTTGCCCTAGGTCATATGGTTGATCAGCGGCAGTCAGAATGGAAACCCAGTTTTGACATGCTCCCAAGTCAAGAAGCAACTCTACATTTAGATTCAGTTGGGTGCTACTCTTCTCCTTTCAACTCTTTTCATAAGCTTCCATCAGACAGCATTTATTCTTATATAAATTGGGTCTGCAATGATTAGTATTTAGATGATCATTTCTTTTCATCAGATTATAATGCCTTTTCTCTAGGGAGTAGCCAGAAAGGATTTTTTTAGAAATCAGTTTCTAAAAAATGCCATGTCACCAATTCCATTTTTAGGAAGTTTGCCTTTCATGTTGAAAATATTTCTTAAATCAGAAGTAAAGAAACTTGTGGTTTCCATTTGGTGTAAAGCCCCCTTGATCGCATAAATCAAGTGTAAGGTGACTTCATCTGGAGAATTCTCTAAAGAAGCTAACCAGATGGTAACTTTAATTGGTCAGAGATGTATCTGACTATTTATTGCTATAATCTCATGTATTCCTCTATGCACCATCTTTTTAGCGATATAAGGGGAAAGAGATGCCCAAATATTCTAATTGGAAGAATTCCAGAATATTCTACTCCACAGGCACATGCATGAGTGTCTATAGTTAATGCACTGAAGCATGCATAGAATAATTTTTGGTGTGTTTAAGAATTGCCCTGATCTAAAAAAATTTGATAAAAATATCGTAAACTTCAAAAAATGCACGTTTTTACATGTTAAGGTCTCACTCTACCATTTTCTGAGCTCACAAAAATCATGGTTTTAAAAATATAAAATGTCACAGGAGAGTGTCAACTGAATTGCTATGATTTCTTGGAGAAATTTTAGCTATCTAAGTATTCTTGCCATAGTGTACACAAAAAAAAGATAATGATAAGGAGAAAAAAATCATTGATTTAAATTCTGTATCATCAATTATTTACTAATTTATGTTTTCATTAGTAACTCATCACTTCCTATTTCTGTGATGTAGGGTAGTAATAACTTATCTTAACAAAAATAATGACAATGGCTAATATTTCTTTATTACTATATGTAAGGGCCTTCTTCAACACTTACATATATTAACTCACTTAAACCTTAAAAAACTACCCTGTAATTAGTGACTTCTTTCGCCTTTGTTTTCCAGATTGGGACGCTAGAGCTTATAGAAGTTGCATGACAAATATCACTTAAATAGGACGTGGAAAGGTTGAGGGATGGAGCCTAGGTCTGTTTGATACCCAAGTCCATATTCTTAATTATTCACTGTATCATTACACGTTGTAAATCTCAACATACCCAACTGAAAAAAAGGAGGTATAATGTGTTACCATAAGGGTTAAATGAGGGAAAAAAAAGGCAGAAGACAGTGTTTGGGACATAAGACAACTTACATTCTAACAGGTCACATTTCAGTTAGAAATGCATATTGCTGCAAATGACAATAAATCTGAATTTGATTATTTTAACAAATAGTCAAAGATCTAGAACCAGAAATACCATTTCATCCAGCAATCCCTATACTGGGTACATACCCACAGGATTATAAATCTTTCTATTACAAAGACACATGTACGTGTGTATTGCAGCACTGTTCACAATAGCAAAGACTTGGAAGTAACCCAAATGCCAGTCAATGATAGACTGGATAAAGAAAATGTGGCACATATACACCACAGAATACTATGCAGGCATAAAAAATGATGAGTTTGTGTCCTTTGCAGGGACATGGAAGAAGTTGGAAGACATCATTCTCAGCATACTAACACAGAAATAGAAAACCAAACACCACATGTTCTCACTCATATGTGGGAGTTGAATGAGAACACATGGGCACAGGGAGGGGAACATCACACAGGGAGGGGAACATCACACACGGGGGAGCCTGTTGGGGGGTGGGGAGCAAGGGTAGGGAGAGCATTAGGAGAAATATCTGGTGCAAGTGGGGCTTAAAACCTAGATGATGGGTTGACAGGTGCAGCAAACCACCATGGCACATGTATACCTATGTAACAAACCTGCACATTCTGCACACATATCGCAGAACTTAAAGTAAAAAAAAAAAAACAAGTAATAAACACAAAAATACTTTGAAAAAAGGAGAAAGTTTGAAAGGTAAGCAGCTACTGGAGTTTGTTCAGCAGTTTAATCACGTAAAAGCTGGCATTTTAAAAATTTGTTTGGTGATGTCTTGTGTTTGCAAAACAGGTGCTGCCACGCAAATACTGTAGCTGCCTTTGAGGGTGAAAGAGGGAGGTCGAGGCACACCAGTTTTAGCTCTCCCTCTTATAAGGAAGATGAGTCATCACTCTTTACCTTGTGGGAAACAACTAAGTTCATGGACACTTTCACCACAAATGAGGCTCGAAACATGTATTTTGATGCTCTATATTTTCTACTCTCTATTGTGGGAGACAGAATGATGAAGGGTGTGATGATGTTTTTTTTTTCAAGGAAGCATTTTTTTTTCACACTTCTACCTTTTTCAACTTTCATAATTTCTCCCATTGTAAATTGGTACAGCTGTTACAGGAAAGGGATCCCAATCTAGACCTCAAAAGAGGGTTCTTGGATCTCACTCAACAAAGAATTCAGGGCAAGTCCATAGCGTAAAGTGAACACAAATTTATTAGGAAAATAAAATAATAAAAGAATGACTACACCATAGACAGAACAGCCCCGAAAGCTACTGGTTGTCCGTTTTTGTTGGTATTTCTTGATTATATGCTAGGCAAGGGGTGGATTATTCATACCTCCCCTTTTTAGACCTTATAAGGTAACTTCCTGACATTGCTATGGCATTTGTAAACTGTCATGGTGCTGGTGGGAGTGAAGTAGTGAGGATGACCAGAGGTCACTCTTGTGGTCATCTTGGTTTTGGTGGGTTTTGGGTGGCTTCTTCACTGCAACCTGTTTTATCAGCAAGGTCTCTATGACCTGTATCTTGTGCCAACCGATCTCATTCTGTGACTCAGAATGCCTTAACCATCTGAGAATGCAGCCCAGTAGGTCTCAGCCTCATTTGACCTAGCCCCTGTTCAAGATGGAGTTGCTCTGGTTCACAAGCCTCTGACACAGCCATTATGGAAAACAGTACGAAGGTTCTGCAGTATGTATACCCTCATAAGATCCAGCAAACACACTTCTGGGTACATATCCAGAGGAATTGAAATCAGGATCTCAGTGATTTGTGAAAAATTTGGTTTATACATACAATATTATTTTGCCTTAAA
Source organism: Cheracebus regulus (assembly GCA_963574635.1). Lineage (NCBI taxonomy): Eukaryota > Metazoa > Chordata > Mammalia > Primates > Pitheciidae > Cheracebus > Cheracebus regulus. Next base: position 37,954 of record CAUYQU010029716.1, on the reverse strand, counting down.
AAAATAAAGAATACTGGCATTTGCGACAACATGCAGAAACTTTCAGGACATTATACTAAGTGAAATAAACTAAAAACAGAAAGAAAATCTCACTTCTATGTGGAATCTACAAAAAGTCATAGAAACAGAGTTGAATGGTGGTTACCAAGGATCAGGAGCTGGAGGAAATGGGGAGATGTTGCTCAGAGGATACAAACTTGCAGTTGTAAGTTGGATACATTCTGGAGATCTAAGGTATAGCATGGTGATTATAGTTAATGTGTTACATTCTTGAAATGTGCTAAGAGACTAGATATTAAATATTCCCATCACACACAAAACTGTAGGCATGTGTGAAGCATACTTTGTGTGCCACAGAGATAAGGTGATGTGTATGAGGTGACATACATGTTAATTAGCTCAATTGTAATCATTTTCTTTATTGTTTGTTTTGAGACAGAGTCTTGCTCTGTTGCCCAGTCTACAGTGCAGTGGTGCAATCTTGGCTCACTGAAACCTTCACCTTCTGGGTTCAAGAGATTCTCCTGCCTCAGCCTCCTGAGTAGCTGGGATTACAGGTGCCTGCCACCACACGTGGCTAATTTTTTGTATCTTTAGCAGAGACGGGGTTTCACCATGTTGGTCGGCCTAGTGTTGAACTCTTGATCTTTTACATTTCATTTTTTATAAAGATGGGGTTTTGCCATGTTGGCCAGGCTAGTCTTGAACTCCTGACCTCAGGTGATTCACCTGCCTTGGCCTCTTGAAGTGCTGGGATTACAGGCATAAGCCACCACACCTGGCCAGTAATCATTTTTACATAACTATATCAAAACATCACATTGTACACTTTGAATCTGTACAATTTTTGACAATTATACTTTAATAAGGCTGAAGAAATAAAATACATGCATTTCAATACTAGGTACTTTTCTCTCTAGCTTTAATAGCTGGGTAAATATGCTCAGCTGCATGTGTAGGCAGGACAAAATTGAGACAGGAGACAGATCCTCCTTCAGCAAAACTGATCCATCACATGAAAGTGACATAAACCAGTAGTGAAACTCCCTGAACTTTCATATTTGATCTGTGAACTTGATAAACCATGGGACGGTAAAGAGCGCAGTGATAATTCATAGGATATCTATTAGATATGTAGGACTTGAGAGTATGATAGATGAGGTGCATGGAGGGAGGTCGTCACATCCTCTTCAATTTTATTAAAATATGGTTTAAGTAGTTTTAATCATATGCTGTAGGCAGTTGCTGAGCAGGCAATGTGAAGAACCACCTGAGTTCTCCAACTTGGAAAGAATATTTACATTTTGCTCTGTGGATGGAACCACGTGGGGTACAATTATGTGAGTAGTGCTGCTTTGAAGTTGCATTAGGGAATTATCAGTGCGATACAATTGGCTCTATATTCGAAACACAAATTAATAAAACATACTTTCTTTCTACAAAATGTTTATAAAGGTGGGAGGATAATCTTTCTGAAATATAAGACAGAAGAACGCGATAAAGAAGCATAATCGTGGCTCAGAGTGCTTATTCGGCCCCTAGTGTGATTAATTCTAAGGCTTTACAGGGGAAATGTTATTTTTAACTGGAAAAGATTAGCACTCTTGACAAGTAGAAAATAATGTGGGAAGATGTAGAGGGGGGAAGATGCAGGATCTAGTGAATGAAGTAGGATGATGTGGCTTGAATTTAGGTTTTATAAGACATGGAAGAATGAAATGTTTATTTGGGATCAGAATGTGGAAGGTGATAAGTAACTTGCTAACTTTTTTTTTTTTTCTTTTTCTGGTGGAGTTGCATTCTCATTTCCTAGGCTGGAGCGCAATATGGGCCCACCACAACCTCTGCCTCTCAGATTTAAGCGATTCTCCTGCCTCAGCCTCCACAGTAGCTGGGATTACAGGCACCTGCCACCACAGCGACTTAATTTGCATTTGTAGTAGAGACTGGGTTTCACCATGTTGGTCAGGCTGGTCTCAAACTCCTGACCTCATGTGATCCACCCGCCTCAGCCTCCCAAAGTGCTGGGATTACAGGCATGAGACTCCGTGCCTGACTGACTTGCTAACTTTTAAATTTAGGTTTCTAATTCTGGTAGAGATTGTTATCAAAGATTTTATTATTTAGAGTGAAGTTGGAAATCATTCTCACTGTGGTATGTACAGAGGTAAATTAGTCATTGTGAAAGACACATTGGAGACCTGAGGGTTTAGAGGAAGAATAGGGAGGTTGTTAAAATAATGCAGGCAAATTAAATGAAATAAAATGTAAAGAGTTTAACGGAATTTAAGGTAGAAATTGTCCCTTTTTTTTAATGGAAAATTGAGAGAAAAGAAAGATTGTGTGGGAAGACCTAAGTTTATTCAACAGATATCCTCTGAATCCTACTATGTTCAAGACATTATGTTAATAGCCATAAAAATGGGATCTATGTCTTTCAACTTCTTCACATCAGTTGGGAATAAAAAGTATATGAATGACTTCTATTAATGGCAAAGTGCTTTTATTAGATTAACCCTCTGGCAGATAGCAATTGTAACTCTGAACCAATATAAGAAAGTAATATGTGAATACACTAGAAAATGGTCCAATGCAGTTGGAATCTGTAAATATTTTTTGAAAAGAGAGAAATGCCCTGCATAAAATACGCTGTAACTATTATGTTTTATAGGGGACCCAGCTTCAAGCAGAAAAGCAGAGACTTACTGTCTCGTAAAGTCAGAGAAATGGAGTTCAGGGCTTCCTGAGTGGCTAGAATGTAAGGCGAGAAACCCAGTGAAAACAAAACACAGAAAAAGAAGCCTCCTCCCTAAATCTGTGCATAGATCCCTAAATCTTTGGCTGACTCTTGGACTTTGCATCTACAGGAAAGATATCAAAGTGACCACTAAAAAGCAACCGCTGGTAAAACAGATGTTTAGCTGCTATTCATCTCAGGGATGCAAAGTTTAAAATGTTAGGCTAGTTGAGCTAAACATTTGCTAAAAATTAACATTTCAAAGGAAGATAAATTTCAGAGCCTTTACAACATATCATTCATAATAGTGTGGCTATAATAAAAACAAATAAAATAGAAAACATGATCCTGAACTCAGAAAAAAATTATACAGGAAAACCCATCCGAATATGACTTCAGTATTTTAATTAGCAAACAAGAACTTTAAAATTTATATTATATTTTCAAGGACCTAAGGGAAATTACGGCCATTCATGAATCACTAAAAGAAAGTAATCCAGAAATCAGAAAATGAAAATAGAATCAAATAGAAATTCTAGAAATGAAAAGTAAAATATAGTGAGAAAAACACTGTAATTGATGGACTTAGCAAACTGAAAAAAAGCAGAAGAGCAGGTCGGTGAATTTGGAGAGCGAACATAGAAACTGTCTACTCTGAAGAGAAGAGAGAAGGAAGATTAAAAAAACGGACAGTGCCTCAGTGACTCATGGAGCCCATAAAGCCATGTAACATTTGTGTAGTTTTAGTCCCAGAGAGGAAGGAAAAAAATGGTGCAAATTTATTTGTGAAAGTAATGACTGCAAATGTATAAAATTTGGTGAAAAACACAAAATTATAGATCCATTATGCTCAGCAAACACCAAAAAGGATGAATGTAAAGAAAAACACAGCTAAGCACATTATAGTCAAACTGCTGTAAGCCAAAGATGAAGAGGAAATGTTAAAAGCAGTGAAAAAAAAAATGACACATTACATGAAGGGAACAAAAATACATTTGATAAATGATTTCTCTTCAAAAAATGCCGGAATGCAATTAGACATTTTAAAAATGCTTAAAGAAAATAACAGTCAATCTAAATTCTATACATTCCAAAGATCTTCAAAAATCAAGGTGAAATGAAGATATTTTTACATAAATGAAAACAGAGAGAATTTGTTGCAGTTAGATCAGCTCTACAAGAAATACTAACATCTTTCTGGGTAAAGGAAAGTGACAGCAGATGGAAGCTAATAGTAGGAAGGAAATTATAAATTGGAAAGTATAAATATGGGCAAATATAAAGTTTTTTATTGTCTTAATTTTTCAAAAGGAACTTCAATGTTTAAATAAAATAATGCCACCTTATTAAGAGGCTAATATTGGAGTAATAAACACAAATAATACAATAATAACACAAATGACAGGGGATAAGTAAAACTCTATAGTTACAGCATCTTTTTATTTAAACAAAGAACAGAATGTGATTAAGGAAAAACATTGTAACTCCTTAAAGAGCCTTCACTAATCATGCTCCATGAGATAATAAAATAACACAGAAAATGTTTTGGGACTATATTCTCAATTGCCCCCAAACTGTTCCATAGCTGTTGTCACTGTAATGCATATATCATAACTCCTTACAGTCAATGGATATCTTTGGTCTTAATTTTTTACGGTTTGCACACAAGACACAAACTATCACTATAAGGGATACAAGAAGAGATATTACTACAGATAATGAGAAAATATATTTTAATACCAATAAATCTGAAAATCTAGTATAGACACATTCATAAAAGCCAGAACTTGCTTATCCAACTGATACAAAATGAAATTCAAACTCCGAACAATGCCCACACCCCACCCCATACAATAAATTGAATTTATTACAAAAGAACCTTCAAACACACACAGGCACATGCACACTGTGAACCCATGTAGTCTCACTGGTAAAATTCTATTAAACATTTAAGTTAGAAATAATACCAATCATACAAATTCTCTCTCAGAAATACAAGGAGGGAAAGTTCCTCAACTTGATTCATGAGGCCAGCAATACCCTGGTATCAAATACATTACGAGAAAGTTATAGACTACTATCTTTTCTAAACATAGCTATATAAATTCTTGATGAAATGTTAGCACTTTGAATACAGGAATATATCAAAGGGATAAGGCATAATGAAAAGTCCGTTCTACCTCTGGAATGCAAGATGGATTTAACGTGAAACAAATCTATCAATATACTTAACCATTTTAATAGACTAATAATTTTTTTCCTCATATCACCAAACCTGTCCTGGGAGACATGAAGGATCATTCCAGAACAATTAATTACCTGTTTATGGTTCAGGTGGGGAATCCGATTATGAAAATGGTTGTGTCTAATTAATATTGCATTGTTAACTTCTAAGCATTGCTGTCTCTGTCAATGCCAAGACTCAGGTACCCAAGAGAGATGCTGGATTTACGCTGGAGGAAACCTAAACCATGCCTTATGCCACTGTGATTTGATGTTAGTTTTGAAAACATTAGATTGTTCTTTATTATTAAGAATCATGGGGGATCCAAGATGACTCTGTTCTAGGTTCTTTGGACCATCTCACAAGTTTGTTTCAGAAGACATTAATCTTTTCCAATTATTAGAGCACCAATTTGCAGAAGAATCCTATTTTTAATTCCCAAGTTTTCATTTTGATATATGCTATGTCATTGAAAAATCAAAAAGTTGAAGCTATGAAAGTACAGTTAGGTTTGCCAGTTATATACTCACCAAAGCTATTTTTGCTTTTAGAAACACTAATGTACTGTTTCAGCATGTACTCTACTTTCTGCATTGAGGATTAGTAAATTCAAGGTGAAGCAGCTAATTGGTGGTAGGGTCTGAAGAAATGTCACATGTCCTGACTTCAAAGACATTGCTCTTTTGCCCACACTCCTCATCTACTAGAGTCTTATTTACAACTACATTTGGATCCAGAACAAAACATAAACTTTATGTTCTACATATTCCTCCCAAAAAACAATGTAGGGTATAAAATATACTTTCAAAGCCTTCTTGTAACCATAAAATTTCTATTGTTTTTATTTGTACTAGAACAGAAGAAAAATCATTACACAAATTATTCATGAATAACATAAAAACTATGTATGAACCCAAAAGTGCAGATTAATTAAACTAAAAGTAGAGCTTTAGGGCATTGTAAAAAAAGTTATAATATTACATAAGTTACAAAAGCTGACATTGTCCTTTTTTCTTGATTTCTTCCTACTGTATACTCCCTGAAGTTCAACTGTATTTTAAAACTTGAATATGTCCAATTAAGAAAAGGTACTTTTAAAGTATGTTTTATCACATTTTTCCCTTTGAAGAAAATGCTAAAGTTATTAATTTTTTAAATACATAAGTCTAATAATGATTCTTTATTGAAGAGTTTCTTATACCTTCCCCTTTTTTACCATCTAAAATCAAATTTCTTAACACGGTTGTAGGGCTATCATGCACTGTCCCCTTTTCCCTGTCTATTAATGTATTTGTCTTTTTCTCTCACTATTTCTCAGGACATACCTGTACTTTGTGTTGCTAAATTACCTGATTCCCAAATGCCATGACTCCTAGGTGCTGTCACCTCTGCTGGGAATGTCCTTTCCTTCTTGCCTACTTTATGTTACTTCTAATGTTACTACTAATTCTCCAATATATTGCTTACACATTACTTCTTGTGTCTAAATAGCTCAGGCAGGATAAATCACTCCTCTATGATTCTGCCATTTATAAATCTCACCTTTAGGACTTAAGTCTCAGTTATGTAAATTACAAATTTATGTAATTAATTATTCTATTTGATGACATGTTGCAAACTAAACTGGCTGTTAGCCTGTTTTTGTAAATAAAGTTTTACTGGAGCACAGCTATGTTCATTTATTCACATACTGTGTCTGGTTGATTTCATATTAAAATGGCAACGTTGAGTAGTTGCCACAGAGATTGTATTGGCTCACAAAGCCTGTAATATTTATTCTCTGGGCCTTGAGAGACAAAGTTTGCCAACTCCTATGCTAAACTGTGACACTCAGGGGTACAATGATTTATTCAATTCTGAGTCCATGACACTTTGCCTCAGCTCTTATTTCTTAAACCAGCTGTGAAAAAGAATATGGCATTGCTGAAGAGAATAATCTCTGAGACCCAGTCATCTGAGTTCTAATCTTTCCACATTTTAGATTTGAGACCTACAATAAATTGCAACATTTATCTGCACTTCAGTTTTCTTTTCTATAAAATGAAGATAATAATACCTACGTCACATGGCTAAGGTAAAGATTAAATCCTGTATGGGTAGCCCTTAATTTAGTGACTGATGTATATCAAATATTCAATGCTGTTGTTATTATTCATAGTTATGCTGTAGAGCTTTAATAATTTAAGAGCTCCAGGCCTCATTTTCCTCTCATAAAGTGGAAGAGTCAGCTTTCTAAGTTTTCCTACACTTCTATAACTTCATGCTCTTCATGATCCATGGATGGTTCTCAGTGCTGTACTAAGCTTCAAAAGAGTTTCATACAGAACTACAGAACAATGAAGATCAAAAACTCAGTCAACAGGAGCAGTTGACTCAACCACAGCATCCAGATTATTCTCAAGCCAAACAGCAAGTCACCACTTAGAGACTTTAGCTGGGCATTGTGGCTCATACCTGTAATTCCATCATTTTTGGGAGGCTGAGGTGGGAAAATTGCTTGAGGCCGGGAGTTTGAGACCAGCCTGGCAAGACAGTGAGACTCTGTCTCTCCAGAAAAATTTAAAAAATAGCCAGGCAAGAAAATAGACTCCCATACTTCATGAAATTAAAGGCTTTATGGTACTAGCTCAGCTAATGCTGGAGTAGAGAACTATCACCCTGAATGCCTTCTAACCAAACAAAAATGTTCTTGCCTGATTATCCCAAAAATATTAGAAATGTTTAGATGAGTTATTCTGATATGATTGTGACTCCAGAGTCAGGTTTAGCTTTTTTTCTAGCTCGTAATTCTGTGTTAGAAAATGTTTTCTAAACTACTTTATACATTTTACACAGAGGTTTTATTTAAAAATATAAGCATAAAACTCAAACATCAAAAAGTGACATCATAATTATGTTTTACCGTGTTTCTGAGAAGTTTCTTTTTCAGCTTCTAGTTATCAAGGAAGATATGTAACCTCAGACCCAGGTGTAAGGAACGGAAAAAAAGCAAACATGCTTCAAAACCTCTGAGAAATTGTGTTGTCAGTCACATACAATGACCTGATATTTTACTCAATCTAGAAGTGAACTCCTTTCTCTGGGTAACAAAGAGGACCTTGTATGCTGAACATGACAGAGAGCCCTGAAGACATATTTCTAAAAGGTTATTTCATATGTAAAGGCAATCAATGTCTACAGTGAGGACCAACAAGGATGATTAACGTATAGACCCTTAAAAATCATAGGAAGAGTTGAATAAATAGGAAAATGGGAACATATTTTGGAGCAAATTTATTGCTGAGAGAGTATCAAAATAAAATACTTTTTCTAATCACTTGTAATATTGATCATTTATGAAGTAACACAGATGATCACAAAATATATTGGCTTTTGTTACTTGAATGTGATCATATTCATGTTAACATTCACCTTATGACAAAGTTTACATGTTAAAACCAGAGATTACATTTCATACTTACAATATATTTTCATTCTTTTGAGATTTGTTTTATGATAGTTAAATAGCAAAAATAATATCCACAGATATCCCTAATTTTAAAGTTTTGCAATTGTTTTGTGTGTGCATGTGTATGTGTGTGGCACTTACCACTGTCTATTAGAAAAAGAACATAGACATTTCCAAGACTTAAAGGGTTTTTCTCAGTACTTTAAACAGAAATGCACAGGTTGGGAAACTGTGAAACATGGAGAACTTTATAAATTAAAAACAAACACCTCTGTGTCATTTTACTCTATACTGTTGGCAGATAATAATTACATGTTTTGTCTGTTCTTTTTTTAAGGACTACAAATTTGAAATAATACTCTTCTCACCTCAATGTGAGAAATTGAGTCTCTATAATCAGTTCAAGTTATTTCTACTATACTCCTACTTCATTATTTAAAGCATACTCTTTTCAGTAGTTAATTATTATATAGTATCTTCTCTGTAATTGTTATTTTCTTTTTCTGCATCACTTATTTTTAGATGTCACAATTGCACTTAGTTGAATAGCAGATAAAAATACATTGAGTTGTTGCAATCTTGCCTCATTACTCTGCCCTTCCATTGCTCTGAGTCATTTTTTCCTTTTTTTTTTTTTTTTTTTTTTTGTTTCTCCAGTTCTTGGAACTCCTTCCAATTCATCTTCTCCTTTGTGTCACTTCAATGAGCTAAACTAAAATCCAGAAGCAGCCTCTGCAAATAAAGGCAAGAACTTCACTGCCCTGGAAAGGAAGGCTAATTCATAGCTGTGTTTGAGGGTGGAAGATGCTTGTCAGAAACTTTCTTCACTTCTCTCTCTTGCTTTTAAAGTCTCCAAGGCTAGATTCTTAAATTTCTTGGCCATGCTACCATGTATAATATGTTTTATTTTCAGTAGAGTTGATTATAAGTATCCTAACTGTAGTTAAAACCAGAAGGTTCTCTGAATTTCTGAGCTCTGTATGGTGCCGAGTACTGTAATATTTGATTGATCATAATCTTCTGTATCTTAATCATCATTCTGTGTCCACTACCTAAGACAGTACTTGACACAAGGAAGACATCCCAACATAGTATTCAGATGCTGAATAGTAAAGAAACAAAGGTGGTCTTTATAGCAGTGACGTGATGTAGCTATAAGTGTCACGTCAATCAGAGTCCAATTAGGAAACAGAAATAACACCAGAAATTTTGATCTAGAGGATTTTTAACTCACTATAACAAATTGTTTGCTAAGTAACTAAAAAACCACCAGAGAAAACTGAGCTAACACAGGTAGTAATTTCAGAAAGCAGTTAACACCATTTAGACTGAGTTTGAAATTATTAAAATTGGAGGTATGAAGGACAGACTCGTGGGGCTGACACTCAGGCCTCCAAGGAAGAATCACTGCTCAGCTGATACTGATGTCTCTGGTAGCATAGCAGGAATTCCACAGGACTCCTGAGCTTTGAGGCCAGGAATTACTTTTTGATGCAAATGTCTCTGATGGAGACATCTAAGATGAAGCTGATCCTGCAAACACTGGAAAATCTCCAGCTGGGATTTAGTTGCTGATGTAGGAATGAACTGCCTTTGCCAGAGTGAAGAAGCAAGGCTAGGGTGATGTTCACCTGAACAGCAAGGAGACGGCTTGCCAGGGGAAATGACAGGAAGCAATCAGAAAGAAGTAGGTCCCTCCCTTCTCCTACAGCCTTGCACTTTCTCCCTAGCATCTGCTTTTGGCAAAACCTAACAAGGAAAACTGGCTTAGGAGGAAATGTGGATTTTAGTCTGAGTTCAGCTGGCCTAACTGGTGATGTTCTGATTTTATAGACAAAGTACTAAGGTAGAGACAAGTTAAATAACTTATTCATAGTTTTCTAAGTTCACAGTTATGAAACAGAGGATTAATAGCCCACATTTGTACCATTTCCCAGTGAGCCATATAACATGATATGTGGTTGTATTAGTCCATTCTTGTACTGCTGTAAAGAAATACCTGAGATTGGGTGATTTAGAAACAAAAAGAAGAGGTTTAATTGGCTCACAGTTCCACAGGCTATAAAGGAAGCATACAATGGCTTCTGCTTCTGGGGAAGCCTCAGGAAGCTTCCTATCAAGGTGGAAGGCAAAGGGTAGCTAGCACTTCACATGGCTGGGAAGTGCTACACATTTTTAAACAACTGTATTTCATGAGAACTCTACCACAGGAACAGCACTAGGCGGATGGTGCTAACCGATTCATGAGAAACCGCCCCCATGATCCAATCACCTTCCACCAGGCCCCAACTCCAACATGGGATTACAGCTGAATATGAGATTTGGGTGGGGACACAGATCCAAACCACATCAAGAGTTACGGTAAATATGTATTATAAATTATATAATATATAAAAATATATAATAAATTTATTTATATTTTTATAAATATATATTATATATTATAAATGTACACATCATAAATATTAAAATATAAGAAGCGATGTCAGGCATCTTTGTAAAGCTGAAAAGGAAATATTTTTACTCATATGAAAATGTGTGAAAGTTTTACCTCTTGCCACATCAAGTCACAAAAGTAAAGTTCTAGGAAGAAATGACAATTCTGCTAATCAGTTGATTATTTTTATTATGATTTATATTATTTTTGGAGGATATGCTTTCTCATATGGGTCTGTATTTTAATTTAGGGCCATGTTTTTAAACAGTCAATTACTTCATTTAAGAAAAACAAATTTAAGAACAGAACAGTAATTTAGCAGCGTCTGTTATCACTGACAAAGTTAGAAATCTGTCAACAGGTGTTTATAATTGTAAAATTTTCCCTTAATGTTATAAACATAGTGTACAAGATAATTGCACAGAAGCAATTTTCTGCTACTAAATACATTTTGTTTCTATTGATTCAGCTGTTTTTAGCATAGGCTCACATTAGTCTATGCTATTGACTAACATCTACTGTTGAAAAATATTTGCTAGTTTCGAAACAAAAGGGAATTCAAAGAGAGTTGTGCTCAGTGGTAGCTTGGAGGAGAAGCCCAGAAGACAAGCCTATTGGGTACATGTGAGACCGGGCTTGTGTGCTTTACCATTTTAATATAAATCATTATAATTCTCATTGACACAATGACTGTTTAACAACAGCCCTCTGGGAAATCTAGTTCTGTAAAAATCTCCACCATGCAAAAGAATGTTTCTGGTAGAATGTGGTGATGATCTACAGTTCCGTGTCTAAGATTATATCCATTATTCAAACACTTTTAAAGAAAGCATAAAAATGATAAATGGGCCTAAAAAGCAATATGCAAGTTACACCCATTTCAAGAGGTTCTCTTGTCTTAGGAAGACAGAGTACTTGACATTTACAAAATATTAGCAAACATTACTTTTTAAAAATGTGATTTAATCATTCATGTAATGAGAGCTTATTAATTAAATTCTCTATTTTTAGCATTGCTAAACACTGGGGAGTGCAAAAGATGACCAGGACTGTGACTGACCTCACAGAGATATCAATTAATTATGGAGACAACATTTTTTACCCAGAAAACAATTTGAGAATAATTTAGGGGAGTAATTAATTACAGCTGACTTTTCATAGTAACCAGGGAAATGATCTATAATGGGGTTAGGCTGAAAGTGAAAGCTTATTTCTAATTATTTTTGGTTGGAAAGCTCTAAAGTACATGAGGATTCTTCCAATCTTTCCCTAAATATCTCTTCCTTCAAAATGACTTTCCTGATTCCCCCTGCAAACATTTCATTCGCTTCTACCTGCCCAACTCCTTGATATTATGTCATGTGTCCTTATTTTGATTCTCCATCAAACTCTCATTATATCTTAATACAGAGTTTACTATATAATATTGAAATTTGTTTCTGTTTCCTGTCTTGAGGGCAGGAATAGAGACTGCCTTGCTCTCATGGTCTTCCTGTGCCCCATACACTGCCTGCTCACAGAAGAGCCAGATGACTCCTGATGACTGGTTCTGCTTCCCTTGTCCGTTCTGTGCTTACTGTATCTGCTATTCTTGTTACACAAGCAGTTTTCAGACAGCATCCAGAATTTTGGTAAGACAACTTGCTCCTAGGCAACTTTGTGAGAACCCGTCTCTTAAAGGTGGACACCTCTCAGGAATGAAACCTAAACTGCCCACACTTTATCAGCAGAATCTTCTTCCAATCTTTGCAGAGATAGTGGTCATTTATGGAAAAAATTAAAATCACACAGGAGTGGAGGTGAGCAAGGTCAGGCAAAGTCCAGTTGTTGGCCAAGTCTCATGTTCTATGTCAAAAGCATGGACACTTGGTTTGGAAGCAGCAAACACCATCTTACTCACTGGGAGGGAAAGTTTACAACCAGTGACCTAGGGCCATGGTCAGTGCAGAAAGTGGATCCCTGGGCAGATACAGGAATATTTTTAAGCCTTTCCTATGTGCATCTGAGGGGCTCCAGGATTACCTGCACTTTCCTGAAGGCCTGGAATGTTTACTCCTGGGCTTAATACAATCTAGTGATGCCCCTAGGTGCCACAATGGCTCCTACGTTGCCTGTACTGTGCCTGATGTGGGTTCTGCCTTCATTGACCTGGTCTGGCCAGCTCAGAGACATTCTAGAAGATTCTTTTCCCCTGCCCCCTTTTAGAATATTTATTTAGTTATTATACTTTAAGTTCTGGGGTACATGTGCAGAACGTGCAAAGATTCATGAGGAGACCCGAGTCATGAGGGAGACCTGAATCTTGCCTCTTCCATGTGAGAATGGATCACAGTGATTTTCTTTCTGTCCCTTCACAATTTTTAATATTGAAACAGTATACACAATTTTAACAAATAATAAATATGATTGATAGTAAAAGTAATTGATTCAAATTACTCAGAGAAAAGAAATACCATTATCAAAGCATAGGTAACGTGAAACAAAACAAACACTTGGAATACATCAAACTGAAAAGCTTTTGCACAGCAAAGGAAACAATTAAGAGTAAAAAAGGCAACATACAGAATTGAAGAAAATATTCATAAGACATATCTAATAAGGGGTTAATTTCTAAAACATATAAGGAAGTCCTACAACTCAGTATCAAAAGACCTAATCAGCTGATTAAAAAAAAAATGGGCTAAGGACTTGAATAGCCATTTCTCCAAAGAAGACATACAAATAGCCAACAGGTATGTTAAATCATCAGGGAAATGCAAATCAAAACCACAGTGAGCTATCACCTTACACCTGTCAGGATGGCTATGCAGACAGACACACACACAACAAGCACTGCTGAGGATGTAGAGAAACTGAAACTCTATGCCATTAGTTAACATGCAAAATGGTGCAGATTGTATAAAAAACCGTAGAGAGGTTCATAAAAAAATTAAAAATAGAACTATCATGTGTTCTAGTAATTCCATTTCTGGGTATTTAGCCAAAATAATTGAAATCAGGACCTACAAGAGATATTAGCACTCCTGTATTAATTAGTATCACTTCCAGTTATAATGGCCAAGATGTTGAAACAAGCTAAATGTCCACTGACAGATGAATGAAGAAAATATGACATAAATGTACAATGAAATACTTTTTAGCCTTAAAAAAAAGGAAATTCTACACTATGTGCCAATGTGGATGAAACTTGGGCACATTATGCTATGTGAAACCAGTCACAGAAAAACAAAGACTGCATGATTCCACTTACATGAAGGATCCAAAATAGTCAAATACATAGAATCAAAAAGTGTTATGGTGGTTTTCTAGGACTGGGGTAAGTGTACATGGGGAGTTACTAATCAACACCATGAAGTTCCAGTTAAATACAATAGGTAAGCTCTACAGCTCTTCTGTACAACACTGTGTAACAGTCAACAATAATATATTATACACCAAAAATTTTGTTGAGAGGGCAGATCTTATGTTACATCTTCCTACTGACACAAGAAAAGAAAACCAAACACCGCATGTTCTCACTCATAAGTGGGTGTTAAACAATGAGAACACACGGACACAGGGAGGGGAACATCACACACTGGGCCTGTTGAGGGGTAGGGGGGGCTAGGGGAGGGATAGCATTAGGAGAAATACCTATTGTAGATGACAGGGTGATGGATGCAGCAAACCACGAAGGCACTCGTATACCTATGTAACAAACCTGAACATTCTGCACATATGGCCCAGAACTTAAAGTATAATAAAAACAAAAAAAGAAAAAAGAAAAAAAGAGGAAAAAATCCAATGGCCACCAATTCTTACAGGACACAAAATTGGAACCCTACAATGTTTTAAGCGACTATTCACATGGAACCACAGGGAACAAGGGACTCTCCAGTGTAATCTCTGAAATGTGTGTTATCCTACATGTTTCCATTTGCCATTTCTTTGTGAGTAAAAAGTAATGTAATGGATTATATAGGTAAATTAAATACCTAAGAGTGTTCTTACCCAGCAGGCTTTTAAAAGCCTCACCATTTGGCACCAGCAGAAAACAAATAATTAAGAGATTTTTATTATTTGACTAGCGAAAATCTAAGAAAAAGCATCTATTGCATGCATTACCGATTTACTGAAATGATATGCCATAAATATCCTGAACTGCTAGGTAAGATATTTTTCAAAGCAATACCTACTTTTAATCATTGACAAACTCATTCATAACTAGTGATTTGGAGTAATAACATGATAGAAATAAGATACATTTTATTATTAGTTACAGTCTTATCCATTTACATCACCAAAACATAACTTTTTAATATTTTCTCCAGACAAAACCAAAGTGAATATAATCTGTACATTATTGGTCTGTATTAACTGAACAGTTCAAAAAAAATTTGAAAGCTTTAAACAAACCACAATATCTTGCTCTTTCACTGAGGCCTTATATCCTTAATCTTGGTTCAGATGGAATTTTTATACAAGTGCTATAAAGCACTGAAAATAGGATTTTTAATGGAGAGACTCATAGGCTCTTAGCTGCAGAATATGGTGTGCAGTGCTATAACTTAGCACTTATATGGCTTTTGTACATTTTGAAATAGTTTGTTTAAAACTGTTCTAATGTGTTTATAGCTCTTTTTCTATCAAAACTGATTTAAACAGTGCCTTATCAAGTTTTTTACTGCAAGTACGGGAGAAGGGGAAATAGTTTGTATAATTCTTTAGCTGAAATGCATAAATAAGATACCCACAGTGCAACTGTAGAATTGTATTGGATTTATAATAAACTTTAGAAGGCTTGAGTCACTGTAGACTAATGGCAAAGTACCTTTCCTGGAATTACCAAGGTACAAAATAAATGGAAAAGTAGAGGAGAGAAAAGCAAAAAGACAAAAAAACAACCCCACAGAATACATGTCACTGTCTTAAGGTTTCAAGTCTTGCTTTAAAAATCAATTCTAAATGTGTGTGTGTGTGTGTTTTTTTTTCTCATGTTTTTGAATATGGTGGTCTTGAACCAAATCAGGAAACTCCTTAAAACTTGAAAAGTTAGAGTTTGAAGAATTTCTATTTGTTTCACTATTAAAGAGCCTACATCCTTTAATGTCAAAAATCACAAACAAGCCAGCAGTTTCGAACCTTAGCAGTTATTAGAGAGATTAAATTGGCAATTAATAAAGGGATTATGTAAGTGCGTTTAGTGTCTACCTGTAAGGCTGCCTTCACACACTCAGCCAACCTCATTGGCACCATGAAAATAAACAATAGGGAAAATGAGATAATAGCATACTCAAGATGATCAAAACTGAAAGCATAGCCGAGATGTCTGATTTCATGCATCTTTTACAATTGCTTAAATTATAATAAAATACAGCCTATATCTCTATATATGCCATATACAATATATATGCAATATATATAATATATATGCCATATTTATTAGAAAGGGGATCTTAGTAAATGTTAAGACAAGCAAAAACTAGGGCTACCTCTGACAAACACAATTCATGTATAAGTTGGTGCTATCTAGCATCTTTTGACACAGCCCTTTCCAGCTATCTGGTCTTTATCCCTGTCTTTCCCTCCCTCTGGAATGCTGTCCATTCCTTCTGTAACTGCTGGCTTCTTCTCATATTTCAGGTTTCTGCTATGGCAGCTCCCCTGTGGTCTTGCCATCTTGAATGCTTCTAAGCTAAGGGTGGCTTAAGTAATTAAAGGACAAGGAAGTCCCAGGTTTATCAGCCCAGCAGTGCAATCCAGGATCTGGCTCTTTTCATCTTTCTGCTCTGCTATCCTCGGCATGTGGCTGGACACACAGTCTTGTCACTTCATGATTGATTTGAAGTTGTCTGCTGCAGTTTCAAACATCTCCAGTGTTTACGGTGACAATCACTCCGAGAAGAAGAAGCAGTTATCTCTGTGTATCTTTTCTTATTAGGAAGAAAAAAACACTTCTAGGAAGGTGCCCTGCAGGTTTTCCTGTACATCACATTGGATAGGGTTGTGTCTCATGCCCAGGTCTGACTGGTTCAATGTAAAGGGGATGGCATAACCATGATTGGCTTAAAGCCATCAACATTTTTCTCCTGGGGCTGGGATGAACCATTTTCCTGGATTACATGTGGACATACACACCTGAAGCAGATAAAGGAATATGAAGGGGGTGACCTAATCCGCTCCCACACCTCTCCTGTCCTGCAGAGCTAGAGTACCCTCTTCCTGGCACCTCCTGACTCATTCTTTTCCTAGCACCAGAAATCCTCTGTACATATTTGTTCATTTATTTTTTGAAAATTTCCTGCAAAAATGGGAACTCTCTAGGAGTAGGGATCTTCTTCACTGCTGTATCATGAGTACAAACTACCATGGAGATGATTAGCCAACATTTTTATGGATCAAAAAATTATAAACATAGAATCACAAAATTCACAGTATCAAACATTAGCCTTTTTAATTAGGAGAAATAAAGCCTTCCCTTATACAAAGATATAAACATTTTTTTAGCTCAAAGGAAATACGATGTAGTAGTATCATACTGAGAAGTATGTTTTTCCCAAAGTCCTGGATCACACTGTTTACAGCTGACCTGCTATTCACAGACTCAACAACTGTATCAGTCAGCCTCCTAATAGATGGCACATTCTGAGGGAATTGAACAGAGTTTAACGAAGAGACCAGGTGTACAGATAAGCTAGAAAGCAAGCAGTGGTAATGGTGGATTTCTCAGGGTCTGGTCACAGTGGAGAGCGTTTTACTATGCCAAAGCCTGGGGGCAAGTAGGAGCTAGCCTGGAACGCTGTACAAGCTTCAGCAATAGCAAGAGTGTTATTTAGCAGGAGTTATGGCTGCAGGTGGACATCCACAGCCAAACTACAGCCTAGTTGCTGGGGAGCCTGGAGAATAAATATCCCAACCACTCTCTCTTCTCACCTTTGGATTGTCAGGACCTAACTGAAGCCAAAGGGAAAGGGAGAGAAAATGTATATTCTCTCTTTCCCCAGTCATACTCAGAGACAAACACTAGACTGCATCTGGGAAGGCAAATAGAAGTCCCAGCTCAAATCCCCCATACTTCCATTCTAAATCTATTACTGCCTTTTGCTTGTTGTACTTATTTTAAAACAAAACCAAAACACTTACATCCCCATTGTTGAGGAAACACAAAATCCTCAAACTACTGTATTATTTCAAGGGAAGTGAATTCAGTCAGATGCCAACAGAAATGTATCGTGCCCTCTCCAGACACTCAGGGTTTGCATTTTCAGGAGCAAGAAATATGAATTGCATTAGAAGGTTACCTGGTATGAGAGTGAAATTTTTCATATCCATTTTAACCATTAGTTTCCTGACCAAGGGTACGAGATATAAGAGCTGCTGGTTTAATGCCATTTGCATCCTGTAGGAAAACTAGTCAGCCTTCCAAGTTATTGCCCATTAATTGCATTGTGACTGAGTCTTCAGTAGCCATTACATCATTCTATTAAATAAACCTTTCTTACTTTGTGCTGATGAGGCACAAAGTAATGACCAATACGGTGAGCCTGTTGCTATACTACCTTCACCATAAAATAAGTCCCTTGAGCCGAGACAACGTTACTTGGGATACCATAGTGATAAAGAAAACATGTTATGGTTTTAGCAGAGTCTTTGTGAATAAGGAAGAAAATTCCATATCCAGACTAACTATCTGGTTTCTTTTGAAAAGTTGTATTTTTTTCATGAGGAGGTTAGCCCTCATGTGATCAACCTGCCTCTAAGTAACTGGTATGGTCTGGCTATGTCCCCACCCAAATCTCATCTTGAACTGTAGCTCCCATCATCTTCAAGTGTCATGGGAGGGAACTGGTTGGAGGCAACTGAATCATGGGGGTGGGTTTTCCCCACACTATTCTTGTGATAGTGAATAAGTCTCATGAGATCTGATGGTTTTATACAGGACAGTTTCCTCTGTACATGGTCTCTTGCCTGCTGCCATGTAAGACATGTCTTTGCTACTCCTTCGCCTTTCCCCGTGATTGTGAGGCCTCCCCAGCCATGTGGAACTGTGAGTCCATTAATCTTCTTTTTCTTTATAAATTGACTCATCTCGGGTATTTCTCCATAGCAGTATGAAAATGGACTGATATAGTAACTGGTAGCCACATCTGGGGAGTGATGTCCTATCAGATTTTAGTGTTGACTTCTGCTGTTGGAAGATTGACATTTAGCTTTAGCAGCAGCCAGATCAGGTGTGGAGAGGAGCAATTCATGCTATTGAGCTCAGGCAAAGGCTTATTCTTGCTGCCAAGGCCATTTCATATATGGGCCAATTAAGCAAGCACCCAGGTAGCTAGAGAAAGAGTATGCCTTATATTCATAGAAGTAGGCCATCTGTTCCTCTTATTCTTGAGGGTAACCTCAGAAAAACTTGTAAAAGATAGTGGTGTTAACCTCATAATGAAATACCCCTTTTGAATATCCTATCCCTTTCAGGGTACAGTTCGGGTTGGCTGAGCAGTTTGCATATATTAGGTCCATTCCCCAAGCTATTGGCCTCATTCATTCACAATTTACATCTAGGAAATTTCATATTTTAACCATTTTTTGTTTTAGACATCCATGGATGAAAAAATTAAATATCAATCATGGTGGCTGTTGACAGCCTTTCCAGGTGCTTGAGTCCACTTATTAAGTACCAAATGCCAAGAGAGCACATGCACATAAATAAATGTAGTTAAAATTTAGTATTATATTCCTTCATTTGCTTCTGATGGTGAAAGAGGGATTTGAACTTTCTGAGTACTCAACCTCAAGTATGCTTTACCTAATGCCATATCGCAAGTGTCAGGATTCTACTTCTTTTAACTAAGGCTTTACATTAGCATAGCAGACCTGCAAGTTGCGCATTTGACTTTACAGGACAGACATGGCTGAACGTCAGACTGTAAGACTGACAAGGTTGCAAACATGAACACTATGAATTAATGAGTCAATGCTTTGCATGTATCTTCCTCCACGTGCACATTTCCCAGGGCAGTCAGTGATAGTTTCCCAACCTCATAATCTTGGTGAGTCCCACTGTTGCTTTGGTAACTAAGTACCCATCTTGCCCTGTGCCTGACCTTCATCTCACACTACCAACAAACTTTGTTTGAAAAACAGGGATGGCACGGCAGGCCACAGATTTCCAAGGTCTGCTTTCCCTTTCAAGAAGGAATTCTCTGCATTGATGAAATATATGACATCTCTATCCTGCTATCTTACTTGGAAGGTGTGCTTTGGGACTACCCCTGGAACTCATTACTCAAACAATCAGGGCTTTCTGTAGGAGACAGTTATCACAATCAGAGAGTCCACTGAAAAGAATGTAATGATGTGCTGTTGAATCAGCAAAGGGACTAGTAACTGCAGAAGGCTGTTACTTCTGTCAGGCCTGAAGATCTGTGGAGGGGAAGCTGTTACTGGTGTGAGAAGTAAGCTGGAGCAGAGTGGGAGTCGCCACACCAGGTCGGGAGCTGTAGATAAAGGAACACAGTTGCTGCTAAATCTGTAATCTGGCAGGGAAGGAACAGGAACGGAGATGATCCCTTGACTTTTCCTTCTCCCACAGTTCATGTTCCTGCTAAATCCAGTTGGTAGCTAGGGGATAAGAAAGCCTGGGAATTACAGTCTGGAGCTTTTAGCCACAGTGCAGAGCAGAAAGGAAGGAGAGAAAACATGAAATTTAATCAGAACACTGTTTATTTAGTCTCTCTTGAGAGCAGGAGAATATAAATAGAAGTGGAGAACAATTATTTTTTATGTTTCTGGGGGTACTGCATTTACGAAATGAATTAAATGCTGTTGAGTTATGACTTAATAATTATGTATGTCATTACTTTTCTAAAAGCTCTATAGGGAATTGAAATCAGCAAATTAGCAACCCTGTTTTGATTTTTCTAAGATGTTTGTATATATGTATTTGCTATTGTGCCAGTGTCAAAGTTCTGAAACATGAAGCTTGGAGATCATTGTTCAAAGTATGCTATGTCAAATGGATTTCAGTTTGTCACCAGTGACAGTAATTCTAAATGGTGAAACTCTGTGAAAGAAACTTGGGTTAACTGATTAGCTGGTGAGCCATGAACAAGGGCAGACAATGGAGAAATGGTAGTTACCAAGACAGTATGGCAGAGCAGAAAGAGTTAATGCCTGGGACCGGTGATCTGGTTTGTGAATCCTGACTTTGTCAACTGTGATATGAACTGGGAAAATTATTTAAATTCTGAGTCACAGCTGAGTCACCTATGAAATGATAATAAAATCATAATCCTCTTAATATTAGAGAATATGAATGAAAGTCAACACATTACAAAGTGTCTAGCTTAGCACCTATACTATGCAGGTTCTGAATCATTGTATCTCTTTTTCTCCACTTCTATTCACATTTTCTGAGCTGTCTCAAAAACTTTTGGGAGCTAGAAGGGGTGTCTATTTCTGGAAATGAGAAGAGGTATAATATAAGCAACACATATTTTCTATTTCAATGCAATGTTCTCCAGAGTGGAATGGGGGTTGGGGAAATGGCTGGAAGAACACAATCTGCCTCTTATAAGAAGATATTCAGGGCAAGAGGACATACTGCCTTATTATTTCCCATTCCCACGGCATGATTGGCAACCAGAGACTCAGAATTAATAATAAAGAAATAACTCTTTGGTGAGAAAGCTTTGGAATGCATTATAAAGGAGACAGGGTCAATTTTTCATGCAGACAGACATATAATGTTCCCTTGCTAGCAGTTACATTTAAAGCTGGCATGAAGTGAACGAGAACATAAAATTTTGATATCAGATTACAAAGGACTATAGGCGTGATTTCATTCCATTTTTTTTTTTTTTGAGGCAACATTCCTAGGTACTGAGATGGGAGAGAGAGAAAGAGGGAGAGAGTTTTCTTAGGTGTTGGCATTTAGTTGATGGTAGACTTGGCAAATTTTGGTAGAATGGTCAATTTTATTTGTTTCCTAGGACTTTCTCCAAATTTTGCAGGACCTTATGGATTACAGGCATCACGCAGATATTCCTGTGATATGGCAACTTGATTGTAATAGCATTCCAGAGTGGAAATATTTTTAAATCTAAGTATACCAAATAAAAAGTTAAATAAA
Organism: Cheracebus regulus; assembly: GCA_963574635.1. Taxonomy (NCBI): domain Eukaryota; kingdom Metazoa; phylum Chordata; class Mammalia; order Primates; family Pitheciidae; genus Cheracebus; species Cheracebus regulus. The sequence goes on along the minus strand of CAUYQU010029716.1, from coordinate 15,998 downwards.
TTCATCCAGTTTAACTTTTCAGCCCAGAATCTATCATCACATTTTTCCTAATGCACTATATTGAAAAGTATTTTTAAAATTGTATTCTGATATTGTCTATATTTCTTGAGAATTTTTGGCTCACAACCAACTACAGTGTGGGTTCTGAGTAATAATAAAAAAAAAGGTAAGGGTATTTCTTCCAGAATGTTTTAAAGTAGTAACATATTTAAATATATCCAAACTATGCATCTAACATATGTCTTCCACTGTAAAACTGAAATGTTAAAATGCATATTAAATCTGCTTAATTTGATGAAGGAAAAATTATAATCCGACATTGTATGATAAATCTTTTGTAATTTCTTACTGAGCAAAAATGTATTGAGCTTTAAGAGTTGGTGTATGTAGATTGCTATATACTATTCAATAAACTAATGGCATTTCTCATGAAAGATACTCATTTGAACATTCCTTCTCACTGGTAAGAATTCAATAGCTCTTTTGAGTAATTTGTTTTAGAATATGGAAAGGTATGTTGTAGATCATTGCTCTTTTCAGTGCTAACCTTTATTATTAATAATAAAGCATGAGTTACAAATAAAATTAGTATGTTAATTGGGAAATTAGCATACAGCCTAGAATATTTTTTATTTTCATTTTTTCCTGGACAGGAGGCAGCTTTCACTTGGCCTGTTCACTGGTGACACAGAGCGGGTAGTTGTGTCTGATATACTGCTCAAGTGCTACTTGAGCAAAAGCTAATCCCAGAACTTTCATTTCTCTATATTAAAAACACGATTGCATTAGGTTTGTGATTCCATATTGGAAATAATCTTCCCTTAGCACTCCCAAATAATTCTTCCAGCATCTTTTCTTTTTGGTGTTTCTTTTGAGAAGCATGATGCCATATTGATTTTCAATTTTTTCAAAGAATGAAGTCATGTCCCTGTGGACATCTGGAAATACTCTTGTTAATGATTGCCTGCCTTATGTGGTTTATGCCTTGTGCTAGGTTTTAATGAGCCTTACCAATTCGGAAATTCATGTCATTTCTGGGGAAGGTTGTTGAATGATTTTTTGAAAACTTCTTCCACTAAATTTTTCCATTTTTTAATTTGTGGAAATATTATTTGAATTTGGATCTCCTGGACAGATTTTAAATTTTCTTGTCTTTGCTATTTTCCATTTCTTTGGTATTGTTATTGTTTTACTATCTTAATGGAAAGTTTCTTTATCTTTCACACTTCTTTTTGCATTATTCCTGTTATTGTATTATAATTTCCAACAGCTATTTTGTGATCTGTATTTTTAAAATATATTCTCCTGTTCTTGTTTCATCAATAAAATATCTCCTCCAATTGTTTTGAGGATATCACTGAAATTCTTTATCTTTTTTTACTTTTCTGCTCCAAGTACCAATATTTTTCTTGTTTTGGTTTTGTCTCTGTTATGATAGAAGCTTTATCTCAGTGTCCACTGGTCTTGCCTGTCTACTCATACTTTTAAGAAAGTTACTTAAAAACATCTGGAAGCTCAGGAGTGGGGATAGCATGATCATTGTTCCCTAGTGGCCCTCGTTTTATAGTGAACCAACACAGATATTTCACAAGAGACCCCCAGCTGTCTGCATCTTGACTTGATGTATCTTCCAACCAGACTAGAGATTCAAAGACTCATTATCTGAATTTGGTTGATACATGAAGTCTCAATTTTCAGTGTGGAGGCTTTTCACTTGATCCCTTTAATTTCAGTACAAGACTTGTCCCCTGGAAACTTAGTGCCTCCCGGAGCACAGGGGAGGCAGGGAGTCAGCTGGATCCACGAGGTTATAGAGAAAATCTGGACCTCCAACAGAGCCTTATGTTTCTGGGATGCTTCCTACACCCTGGCTTCTAGGTGTTACCAGTGTTTTCCCTGCGTTAGCTTTACAGGACTCTAGAGTACAAACCAGCCTTGTGAATTCAGTGCCTTAAAACAACAACGTGTTATTTCTTCACAATTCTTTGAGCAGACTGTGTGTACGCAATCTTCTGCTGGTTTTGCACATACACCTGGAAGATTGTTTAGGGAGGGGCTTCGCTAGAACAGTGGAGCTGGACTTATGTCCCTCCATCTCCATGTGGCCTTCCATATCCCCAGGGATGAAACTGGTCTTCCTCACATGGTAACAGCCTCATTCCAAGAGGGCTCCAATACCCTAGTATTTACTGAGCTTCTGTTTACTTTAAATTTGCTGATGTCCCACTTGGCCAACCAAGTCACATGACCATGCGCAGAGTAAATGAGAAGGTAAATGGAAATCATGAAAGTAACAATTTAGCTCAGTGATTGCACCAATTTAAATTCTCATCAGCAGCATAAGAGTATTCTTGTTCCATAGCCTCCCTCATCATTTATATTTGCCATTTTTAGTGCTTTTGCCACTTTTAGTGAATCTGGTGTGAATGCGCTCTTTTCTCGTTGTGATTTGATTTTTATTTTGATGTCAGTGAATGATGTGAAATGCTTCTTTACATACCTGTATTGCTTCCTACTGCTGTTGTAACAAATTGCCACAAATTTAGTGTCTTAGAAGAGCAGGGATCTATTATCTTATAGTCCTATAGGTCAGAAGTCCTAAGAATCAAGGTGCCAGCAAGACTGCATTATCTCTGGAGGCTCTAGGAGAGCTTTTTCTATCTTCTAGGTGCTGTCTGCATTCATTGGCTCTTGGTTGCTTCCCTTCTGTTCAAAGCCAGGAGTATGGCATCCAACCATCCACCCATCCATCCATCCACCCATCCACCCATCCTCCTTCCTCCCCTCCCTCCCTCTTTCCTTCCTCTTCTGCCTCCTTCTGCTTCTATCATCATATGACCTGCTCTGATTCTCTCCTTCTTCTATCTCTTAAGCTCCTTTTTGATTCTTGAATCCAATCGGATTATTTAGGAAAATCTTCCTACCCTAAGACCCTCAATTTAACAGGACCTGTAAAATGTCCTTACTAAGTAAGGTCACATACACATAGGTAATGGGAATTAGGGTATAGTCTTTGGAGAGGCAGAAGGAATTATTCCACCTACCAAGATACTTATTTTTTTTGGCCTATTTTGATATCCTCTTTTATAAAAATAATGTTTCCCTTTGTCCATTTAAATTATGAAAATAACTTTGACCTATATATTTTATTTATAAAATATTTATATATGTTTAATCATGGCTTCAATGGAAACCGGAAATTTAATGTCAATTTTGGCTATACCGTAATGTAGCCTATGATAATTTTGTAAAAGGAAAAATCAAACAACAAAATGAGTAACTTTTAAAGTCTTTGTTGAATCTAACTTTAAACCAATTGCCAGCGTTTCCCCTATGGCTTCCTACTTAAAATAGCCCAAAAGGGGACCCAGTGGAATTGCAGGTTCCTCTCATTCATCAGTGCATGCATTTATTTTTCCCAGCAGAAATAACATAAGAACTTAAAAGAGTAGGAAAGGAGTGACCTGGATCTGTCGTGGTCTTTATTTCAGGAGGAGGGGATTAATGATTGTTGACTGAATTAATGAATGTTTAAAAATACTGGTGTTATTTTCTGCTTCACCACATTGATTTCTGTTGTGTCTTGCTTTAAATATTTAGCTGTTCCTCACTCCAAAATAATTATTCTTCTTTAATTTTTAACTATGTCTTATCAGTTCATACCTATGCTAATCTTCATCTCTCAATTCCTGCCACATATTTTTCAATTGTGAATCCCTAAACTCTTTTAGGGGCTCAAATATTCATCTTGAAACACATTTTTAAAGTTCGCTGCACATAAAATGTTTTGCTTTTATGCATCTTGTATTATAACTTGCATCACTGACATTTTGATATGGTTTGAATATGTGTCCCCATCAAATCCCATGTTGAACTGTAATCCTCAGAGTTGGAGGTGGGGCCTAGTTGAAGGTGACTGGGTCATGGAGACAAATTTCTCATTAATGGTTTAGTACCATCTCTCTTCACACTGTCCTTGTGATAGTGAATGAGTTCTTGTGAGATCTGGTCATTTAAAAGTATATGGCACCTGCCCCCCGCACGCTCTCTTGTCCCTGCTCTGGTCATGTGACATGTCTGCTCCCCTTTTGCCTTCCATCATAATTGTCAGTTTCCTGAGACCTCCCCAGAAGCTGAGCAGATGCCAGCATTATGTTTCCCGAACAGCCTGCATAATCATGAACCAATCACATCTCCTTTCTTTAGAAATAACCCAGTCTTACTCAGGTATTTTCTTTATAGCAATGCAAGAATGAATTAATACATAAGTCTTTCCTTTTCTTAGGAAGTCAGCATTTGTTGCATTTGTGTACCTATGTACATCTGTCTGTCCATCTGTCTATCTATCCATCATGTACTTATTCTTCCATCTTTTTCTTTTAGGTGTGATATGTTTTTGCTGTAAGTATTAAAGTTTCAAATTAATTTTATAATTAACAAAGTCACCAAGTTGATTACAGAGCCACACATTTATGATAATTTATTGGAAATACTGTATAATTTTAGTGATGAACAGATTCAAAAGAAAGTGGCTCGGTGTTGTACTCCCTTGACACACACTCTCCTATAGAAGGGCATCAACTAGTCTGGGCAGAACGCCCTAATTGTTGCTAGTTCATAATTTGCATTAATGTATAAAAATCCTCTAATGATCATATTTGTATCAAGCTGACTGGGATTTGCGGAAAACCACAAGACAGAAGAGGAAGCAATGACAGATGGGTAGAGAGTCTCAGTTATTGGAAAGGAACATCTTTTCTCATGAATGTCATTTTCTATTTAATTTCATGTTGTCATTTAAAGACCCTAATGCATCAGTTGAAAGAAAAGCCTTGTAGGAAATGACACTGGGGAGAGAGCCAATACTAGACACAACTCAAGGCTGCAAATGCTGGTCTGTTTGGCAGCTGCAAGGAGAACAACTGTTTGGCAACAAGTTACTTGGTCAAAAGCCCCTAGAATCAGCAAAGGATTAAAAATAGAAAAAGGGGATGGGTTTCTGTGGCTTTGGAAAGAGAGAATTCAGCTCCTCTGGCTGCAGGGATAAATCTGCAATGCCAGAACCTTTCTTAGAGTTTATATGCTGCAGTGTTAGATGACAACCAGGCATGGCCCCAGTAAAAGACGTAGTTAATTCTGTTCTAAATCACTCTGCCAGTCACGCTCCATGACCTTGCATATTACTTAATTAAACTATATCTGAATTGGCTCATAGCATTATAATGCTATTCCTCCCTCATAGGACACATTTCAAGGCTATTTAACTATAAGATGTGGGACCGATCATCTTGGCTTGACTTTTCCATAAAGCAGGATCTCAGTTCAGGGTTGACCTTATTTAAAAAACATTGGTTGGCTTTCTATATTCTTGGCATGTATTTGTATTTATTTTTCAGAATATTCTCTCCTGTGACTAGAAATGCATTTCTCTATTACAAAGCCAAGAGCATTATTTTCTTTACCTTGTTCTTCTGAGAGTGCAACTTGTAATTGCCAATGAATCACGGATCCATGCTTCTCAAAATTTAATTTGCAGATGAATCACCTGGGACCTTGTTAAAAGACAGATTCCCATTTAGTAAGTGGGATGTGAGTCTCTTTCACTGTTTTCAGTTTTTCAAAAATGCACACTAGTGTCACCAATCCTCAGTCTTCCACCCTTTGTCTCCATGTGGTGGTCTCTCAGGATCCACATATCCTAATTTAGGAGGCTGAGGCTATGATGGTGATTCCTCTTGCATTTTAGTTTCCTTGCATCTGGTGACTAATCTTAGATTATTTGGTTGAAGTGGAGAACATGCTAGATAATTGAACCAAAATCAAAGCATACTGTCAACAAACTGAAGGTGATTCATAGCAGCTCTGGCATATGACTCAGCAGCAGTCATTTTACAATGTCATCCTCTTCCTGTCATCAGAATCAGGGCCTGTTTCTCTTATCTCTGTCCCCCACGCTTGGTGTACCGGAAAACGGGATGTGTGCACTTATTTCCAAATTGAATTTCCTATGAACTAAAATGTAGTTAAAATGAGGCAAAATTTGGTGATTTCGTGAAATTTTATAGTCCATATAAGGTGATTAATGGTACTTTCTTATTATAGTGTTTGTATTATAAATTTACAGGTCAACACTCTGTCTCTTTTCTGATCACCCAAGGTTTGAAAATCACACGCAGAGTTTCAAAAAAATTTACTACATAGTTACAATTAACACTTTTTTCCCATGGGAAATAATGAATTTTACATGTTGTTAAAGTTTAGTAGAGGTATACCAATTCAATAGTCAGTAGCCTATAATACACTATGAAAATTCAAATCCTGAATAAAGTAGGTTTCTACTAACTGTTTTCCATTAAAAATTATACCAAAGTTGGTAAAAGGGGCTATTTATTATTCCTGATCCAGATAACCTGGTTTGTTTGTACAGTTGCTCTTTTCCCATTGACAATGTAGTTTGGGAGTCAAAACATGGATGTTTCTTTACTCACTGTCTGAGTCAAGGTATTATCTATTAGGAGTATTATCATTCAACAATACCACTTTAGATATTTTCAATAGTTTGGGAGTCAAAACAGGATGTTTCTTTACTCATTGTCTGAGTCAAGATATTATCTATTAGGAGTATTATCATTCAGCAATACTACTTTAGATATTTTCAATCAAAAGGCATTTACATAGGGAAGTTTATGTTAAAAATTGTTGGAACCACTGTGGAAGCCATTAGAGACTGAAGCTTGTTTGCAGGCTTATCACAACAGTTCTAGCCCAGAGGGTCAGGAATGTTTTTGTGCTGCCCAGATAAGGAAACTATAGGAAGTTCCTGCTAATGGTTACTGAAGTAAATCAGGGTAACAACCTGAGGGGGGCAGAACCGTGTATCTGCCACAGCTAGAATTTACTCATCAGATCCAAAAGAAGAATAATTATATGGCTCCTGTCATCTGCACTTTCAAAATCTCTTGGGAATGAATCTCATTGGCAAAAAACAAACTGAATCCACAACCTTACAGTCAAGGGAATCTGAGAAATGTCCCTTGGATGACACTAGGGAGAGCAAAATAATGGAGTCAGATAAACACAGTTGTCAAAACAATATCCATTACACAGAATATAAGGGGTTTATTCATTGTAGGGCTTAAGGTGATAGGATATTTGGTGTGACGTTGCATGGATGCTATGGAAAGTGAACCAAGGCTATCAGCTCTATGAGCATCATTTTCTGAGCATCCAGGCTAGCCTTCATTGAAATAACTAAACTTTATAGTTCCCTGTATCAATAAGTGTAATTATATTTATAGTCTTTAGTAGTTAAGGGAAACTCTTGCTTCTCATGGTGACCTATACAGTACAGAACAATTATTAAGAGTTCCAAGTTTGGGAGCTTTTCTTCCTAATGTGACAAGGTCTGCTGGTAAATGGTATTTACCCAGCTTCATAGGCTCAGAGGAAATGCTGCAAGTAAATCTGTCCTGCTGGCCAGAACCACTGTCCCTATACGGTGTCTGGTTTATGTGGTGGCCAGGCTTCTGAGAAATTATGTCTCATGTTAGTATTTCCCAGTTTTCTCCTCACCAGATCATGGGTTCATATTTTTCCTATGTATTTCATAAAACAAAATTAATAATCACAACAACCAGTAACTAACATGAGAGATAATATAATTTCTTAGTCAAAAGGCTATGTAGGCCAGGTCTGGTGACTCACATCTGTAATCCCAACATTTTGGGAGGCCAAGGCAGGTGAATCACTTGAGCTCAGGAGCCAGGCAACATGGCAAAACCCCATCTCTATTAAAAAAATATATAAAAATTAGCTGGGTATGGTGGCATGCGCTGGTAGTCCCAGCTACTCAGGAGGTTAAGGTAGTAGAATTGTTGGTGTCTGGGAGGCAGAGGTTGCAGTGAGCCAAGATCATGCCACTGTACACCAGCCTGAACAGCAGAACCAGGCCCTGTCTCAGAAAAACAAAACAAAACAAGGTTAATAACAGTGGGGATATTAAAGATGTCAGCAGAGCTAGGTTCTAGTTTGTGTTGATATTATTACTGTCCTATCACCTGACACTTTTCCTTCCTTCCTCTTTCTTTCCCTCTCTCCCTCCCTCCCTTCCCCTCTTTTTTTTCTCTCATTTCCTGCATCATCAACAATGGGTGAAATATATCACCCTATTTCCTCACCTAGTCCACTGCCATCAGGAAAAGGAGTTTTAGACGTTGGTGCCTGCCTGTTGGTGTGAAGTGTGGAGGTTTACAATTCCTGAACACATGATTCTTTAATTGTTTTGTTTATATCATTTCAATCTTTTCTGTTGTCCTGAAGGCATTAATTATCCCACATAAGTTTTCTCTATTGTTTGCAGTGAACAGAAAGTGAAGAAGTTAAATATTGACTGTATTTCAGGCAGTAGGGAATTCTTGGAGTACCTGTGGTCTTTTGCCACTGGGATATCCTATCAGGACTCTGGAAGTACAGAAGTAAGAACTTTCATGGGTACAAGACTTCTATTTTTTACATATTGTTGAGATTTCTTTCCCCCAAAGTTTTTTTTTTAATCTTAAGAGCCAGGGGCATTATCGCTAAGAAGATAGTGTGGATATGAAATGGCAGATGCTAGGTTTTCTTTCTATATTATCTATACCCACATGGATTTCAAGTGTTTCTGCAGACCTTGTGAAAAATACAGCTTGTTGGATATTGCTTTATTTCTGCACCTGAAGTAAGTTCTTGTTAACCATCAATACTTGAAATACTGCTTTCATTTAAAAAGGAACTGAAATCTAATGTTATAACTCTTTTCATTGAAAGAGCCATAAGAGATTCTAGTGTGCATGGACACATGAAAGCATCTCATTGAAAGTCTTGGCTCAGTGAGGAGCAAGAATTTGATATATTTGCCTCCTCATTTCCTCCTTACAAAATTTATGAATAGCTTATGAATGGACACCATGGGCAACAGATGCACATTATAGAGATGACTTTTAAAAACTGTAATTATTATCTTTTGGCTTCTGGCCAAGCACAGCGTTTCAAAACTGCTTAAAGGTGCATAGTAATTTTCCATTGCTGAACTCAAAATGGCTTTGCTATTTGTGCAATTTTCTAAGTGTATTCACGAAATTGAAAGAGGAAGAGGAAGAGGCGGGGGGGGGGAAGGAAGATGGAAAACTGAAGGGAAGGAGAAAGGGAAGGGAAGGAAGGAAGCAAAGTCTTGCATTTAGGATACCAAACAAAAATCATTCAGTAAACAGTGAGCTTGCTAGAGAGACCGTGAAGTAATTCTTGTATCTCTCATGCTCTCAGACCGCATGCTAAGGCTGAACTCAGTAAGCTCTTCAGGGTGACTTGGAAGAAGTTCAAAACCAAAACAGGCTGAAGGTGTACCTTCATCCCAGATTCTAAACAAGGAATTGGAAAAGAACTCTGTACCAAAAAATCAGATATAAAAATTTGAAAAATAGTAGAATTGAATCTTTTTCTTTTTCTTCCCTCTCCTTCTCCCTTTCTATTTCCCTCCCTTCCTTCTCTCTTTAATCCCCTCTTGTAGCAATGCTTTAAAATGTAAAAAAATAAAATAATTCTAAGTACTAAATCAAAACAATTGTATCTGGTTTGCCAGCTCCGGGTTGAAAAATTAACAGAACAATAAAGCCCTGCACTGGAGTGTTTGCTGATTTGTACCATAACTGACCCAAAGTTGCCAACACAAAATGTCTTCACTGGCACAAAGAGATGTGCAGTGATATGCCATTATATGGTATTTATATGCATTTACAATAGAAGTAAACAACCATACAAAGACAGCAATAAGATGTGTAATTAGGAAGCATTGAATTTTGAGTATCTGTTGCCCTCATTTTTAATAGTTTGTGAACTTATATAATTTTTAATAAAGGCTGTGTTTAACAACCCACCCAATTCCTGAAAATTGAACAACTGGCCCTCATGAGCTGGTACAAGTGAGCTCTAACACAATGCTGAGCATGCCCATAAAAGATAGAAGTACATGTTCCACTACACTTTTTTCCTTTCTGTCAGTAGGAATTTTGGGCCACCTTCCCCAGGCAGACATTGCTATGTCACTGGCAGAACGCTAGAGCGTCTGTATCAGGCATGGATTTCTTATGCTCCTGTTTCAGGAATAGAGGGAATAGATTTCTGGTTGCTCAGCTACTCTTACTTTGGGTTTCTGTTGCAGCAATTGGTCCTATCGCAATACAGTAGATACTAGAATTCCCTTGTTTCAGTGAGGAAACTGATGACTAGAGTGGTAAAATCCTTTCCCAACATCACATGGCTGAAAGTCTCACACTCAGCATTGTAAGCCATGATTCTTAATTCCAAGTCTTTTATGGTTTCCATTGTATCATGTCACATATCGGGTACATCAATGAATTATTTATTCATTCCTTCATCAGTACTGACAGGTATGTTTTATGTATAAATGTAAAACATTTTGTATTGCAAATGTATATCGTTTATAATAAATGATGTCATTTAGAGAAGGCTATCCCTGAGGGGCAAGAGAAAGAGATTCTACCTGGGCAGTTAGGGAAGAAGACGGGTTGCAGGAGTATCCTTTCTTATCTGAAACTTTACTGAACACAAACAATGAACTCATTGCTGTGCTACATGCCATGGGGATTATACAAACACAGAGAGAAAAGTAATCTGCTATCCAAATGTTTGCCTATCCCACATGCATGAGCTTTAATTTTCTCATATTAGCATGCTTCAGGATCACTTTTGATTATTACAGTCTTACAAGACCACGTGTGCCCTGAGGACCTGACTCATTCATAATCCAAAGATTGACACATACAAATGCTTTATAATCATTTCTCAATCAAAATTCTGTAGGTTCTTATAACACAAATACATGTTAATTAAAATTTGCTCATGCAATTACTATTTCTTATTCAAACCAGCATTTCTTTTCCCTGTGAAAAAATCATAAGAGCTAAAAACATTGTGGCATCTCATTTAGTGTGGATTTTACTTAATAATACTTTTTCCTTGTTATGCATTTATATATTAAACACAATATTGATCTTTTCCGTCAAAATAACTACTTTCAGACATAAAAATATGTTTTATGTTTTATTTCTATTTTGTCTTAGTCTGGTCAGCCTAACTAAAAACCTCCATCTCAGGGGGTAGATTCATCTCATTTTCACTGTTACTTCTTTATAGTCATACCAGCTGAAGACAAACAGTTTAGGGGTTAACGTTATTAAATATTATGATTTCATTTTATTCACTCTGTTGGGAAGGCAGGTGGGCTATTTATTTGAATAACAGAAATTCTGGTATATATAGCTTTCTATTTCTACTTTTGCAGGAATTTAATTTTTTCAAGATGCTTTATTTTGCTGACTTCCATTTATCATTATTTTCCCATGTTAAACTTGCATAGGCCACATTTCTCCTGGCCTCAGTCTGTCTTGGGCTACCGCCTTCTGACTTGTGGAAAGTCTCAGCTTTTACAGCAACCTCGAAACCATGGCCACAGACACATTAGAGCAACAAAGACTACTTTGTCCTCCCCCAGGGTGGTGCTGGCTTCTGGAAAGGACACTTTTTTACCACTGGATGAGAGACACAGAAGTACCAGCAGGAAGTTTTCACCTGGCTGATGCACTGAGGCTGTGACTCTTCCTACCACTTATGGGCAGAAAGAAGGGCCATGCCACAGGCGTGCCCTATGACTTCACCAGTGTGAACCTGAAAGGCTCAGGTGACACAAGCTGGAAACGGGGAGGCATTCACTCCTAGCGGGCCAGACTTTGACCAGTGAAAGACAAGAGTTCTTTCATTGAGAGCTGGAGAATACATTGCTATCTCTATCCTCTGATATATTGATCTGAGGTAGGGAGTTGCTGTACAGACAGCACAGAGACGCCCCATGTGGCTGATGACCAGCTGCTTCTCAGTGACCATCTGAGTTATGCACTGCTTTGTCTTTGCTTCCTAATATTCCTTGCTGCTCTTCTTTTTCCCTCTATTCTTTTTTCCCTGAGACTGTGTCTCCCCTCAAAAAATTACCACTTGTGTTTTTTATCTTAAAAACGTTAAGCCTTATTTCCACATATCTGAAACCACCTGGGCAGAGACAACAGAGAATTATTGGCAAATAATTCCTTAGTTTTTTTGTGAATGTGGCACAAAGTGAAAATAAGAATCTGTTTACGTGATTACATTTCAGTTCATAGCATATTGGTATGTATGATGAGTTGGAATTCACATGAAAGAAGAGAAATAAAAATACAATCATTTGTCACTTAGAAATAGGAGTATGTCCTGAGAAATGTGTCATTAGGTAATTTGTCATTGTGCCAACATCACAGCGTGTTACTTACACAAACCTAGAAGATAGCCTACTACAAACCTAGAGTACATGGTAAAGCCCTTTACTCCTAGTTTACAAACCTGAATATGTTGCTGTACTGAATACAATAAGTAACTGTAAGGCATGGTGTACTATAACACAAGGGTATTTGTGTGTCTAAACAAAGAAAGGGTACAGTCAAAATAGTGTCATAAGCTTATAAGATCCATCATATATGCAGTCCATTGTTGACTAAAATGTTATGTGGTGCATGACTGTACAAGCAAGTAGTATAGGAGATAACCTGAAAAAGCACTTGTTTTAAATAACAGATTAGAGGAATCCAGTTGCCACTGTTATTTACAAAGTTGGATTATGAGTACTTAGAACATATGTTGAAAAACGGGATGAAATATTGTAAAACCCAAGTTACTGAGAAAAATCAGCCACTGAAAACAGTAATAAGCAGAACTGATGTTTCTGCTTATGGCACAGTCATGCTGAAATCTCCTTCATGAGTTTCAGTCAACTAGAAATCATTGGTTCTTATTACCAATGAAGACTCTCCCAAATGAAAACACGCAAAGGATAGTTATTTAGAGTGTGCTCTAAGGGAGTTGGCCACCATCATTCACAACTGACAGAGATTCAAATGCAGGCAGAGGAGAGGGAGATTTTTGTAATGGCAAAAACAGAAGGCATTGGTTGCGTCCTGATTGCAGGCTGTTGGCGTGGGTAAGCTATAGGCAGGCTAACCACAGTGGGGCATCCTATGTGACTGGTAAGGGTGCATTCTCTCACTGCACTGGGTAAGGTTTTCTCCCATTGGCCTTACGCTGGAAGCTGGGTCAAAAATGAGAGAATCTGTCACTTATTAATCAAGTCCTGGCCTTCTAGGGGCAAGTGTGAAGGGGGTTGTTGTTTGACTTCCTGGACTGGTTGCTGCCTACAGTGGGTTGGTAGTTGTGCAGATTGTAGATGCTGTGGGTTGTGGCTCAAAGTTCTAATTTTATATATGGTCTGGCCATTGTCCAACTGTGCATTCATTCAGTCTTTCCACCACAAGCACAATGAAGTGGTCAAGCAGGAAGGGAATTCCATTTAAGTGCTATTGAAATGAATGGATTTGAAATAGTGAAGTTAGACCATAATCTATTTTTAATTATTATGTCTTTGGAGAGACACAACCTAGATTTTTGCTAAAAATGGTTTTCAGGAAAAAGTAAATCTTGATATGATTTTAAATAAAAAGGATGGGATGGGTGAGACTGGTGAAGCTAGATAAAAAGATTAGAAAGTTACCAGGGACAAATTCCACCCTACCTAGTATAGTCGCTATATGATTGACAAGCAAAAAGGCAAACTGAATCTGAAAAAGAAAACATTTAAGGCATGGAATAATAGAGTACTATAGGCTGACAGCAAGTTGTACTGGACTTGTAATTTTTTAAAGGAACTTTAAATACGGTATTTTTTTCTTAGCTACAGAAAGGTTTTTGTTCCTGATTTTGTTATATAAGGCTCAAAAATTAGAGATCAATGGAACAATACCAATCACTTCAGAGGTTTGTTCTGGTGCTAAGTCAGGAAATGGTACCTCAGTTGTTCAACAGGTAATCACCTAAATGTTTACAAACATGATCCATGTACTCAGTGATTTTATAATTCAATAATTTTGACAAAGGAGGGACATTTGGGTAAGAATATAAGGAAGCAAACTGAAGTCTAGAGATTGATTTAGACAGAATCCCTGTATGTCAAATAAAAGCAAGCAAAACATTCATAACATTTGCAACTGAAAATGGAAACTATTGATTTCATCTAACCGCTATCCATGATCTGAATTCTCCCAACTTTCAGATTCCCCACAGAAAAATCTGCATTACATATTTGAAGAGGTATCAGAAGAAAATAGTTTACTTCATGAAGAAATTTTTATTAGTAAATAAAAATTCCTTTATATAAGTTATGGTGCATTACTTTCCTGGGGCTGTTGTAATGAAGAGCTACAAACTGCATGGCTTAAAACAACACACATTTATTTTCTCACAGTTCTGGTGACTTGATGTCTGAAAACAAGGAATAATCATGGCTGTTGCTTTCTGGGACTCCTGTGTTCTGGTGGTTGTAGGTAATCCTTAGTGTTCCTTTGTTTTTAGACACATCACTTCAATCTCGGCCTTTATCTTCCCATTGCCTTCTTTGTGCTTCTGTATGTCCTTTTCTGACTCTTTTAAGAATCCTCATTGGATTTAGGGCCCACCCTAATCTAAGCTGATTTTATCTCAATCCATAACTAATGAAGTCTGCAAATACCCTATTTCCAAATCATTCTGAGGTTGTAAGTAGACATCAATTTGGGGAAGACATTATTGAACCCATAGTTCAACTGGGCATATTCAGGATTACTCCCTTGACTTCACTGATGAGGTCTAGCTCCTTAGTCTCCTCCAATCAAGGGTCTGGAATTTTTTTCCTTTGGGCCACTTAGACACAAGTTGTGCAAATAACTGTATGCCTGGTGCTTGATTTTGTTATGTCTCCTCTCACTGGTTTTATTCCTTCTATTTTCAAATTGGTCTGTAGTTTTAGAGCACTAGATTTCTTTTTAAAATGTAACCATGTCTCTAAATATGCAGGTAGGATTGTTTTCAGCACTGTTGGAGACCATTTGCACAGATGAGAAAGTAATTTTATTAGGAATAATATAAAGAAATAAATATCACCAAGTTTCTCAACTCTTTAAAAGTCTTGGTGATTTTAATATTCAAAAGCTTATTTAGGAACAGTGAAGTATTGTCATCTATTTTTCTCAGAGATCCTAAAACATATGACATTCTAGAGTTTCAAGTTCAACAAATCTAACTCTTATTATGACACAATTTTATCCAGTTAATTACATTCCAAGTGCCAGAAATGATGAATTAAATCAAATTATGTATATTACTTTAGGATCAACAGAAAATTTTAGTATGTACTACAAGTAGTGAAAAAAAAAAGGCAGTAAAAACAGACAGGTATTTGGAAGAAACCAACCCCCAAGATTTTTTTCTTTTCACTTCAAGTTCTGGGATACATGTACAGAACATGCAGGTTTGTTACATAGGTATACATGTGCCATCATGGTTTGCTTCACCCATCAACCCATCATCTAGGTTTTAAGGCCTGCATGCATTAGGTATTTGTCCTAATGCTCTCCCCTCCCCTTGCCCCCAAACCCTGCAAGAGGCCCTGGCATGTGACGTTTCCCTCTCTGTGTCCATGTATGCTCATTGTTCAGCTCCTGAAACAATCCATGAGCTCTGTAGTCATAGCAACCCTCCGAAACACCAGCAAGACATTAGAATGGCCATAAACAGAACTTTGTTTATATGTTATCAAACATAGAAACAACAATACAACCTGGGGAAAAATTTTGTTTCATATAAAGCAAAGAAAACCAAGGAAATATTCTTTTAAGAATGGTAACAACTTCTTTATTATTTCTTTTTTTTTTTTTTCTTTTTTTTTTTTTTAGAGAGGGGAAGAAGTAGAATAAAAGAGAAAAAAGAAAGAAAGAGAAAGAGGGAGAGAGAACGAAAATCTTGCTCTATTGCTCAGGATTTCATTTAAATCTGTAAAATACTTATGCAATTACTAAAAAGTGATTTATTTCCTATTATGTGATCACTTT
>CAUYQU010029715.1:0-15831 GCA_963574635.1 Cheracebus regulus | reverse complement strand
ACCCGTGTGGCTCCTCTGCCGGGAATCTCCCAGTCTGTGGGCAACAAAAATTCGTCGGAAAGTGCGGCGTCCACTTGTTCTCTGTGCTTTCACTGGGAGCTACATTCCTGAGCTGTTGCTAATCGGCCATCTTGGATCTCTCCTCGAAAATTGATCTTTTTTTTTTTTTTTTTGAGACAGGGTCTGGTTATGTTGCCCAGGCTGGAGTGCAGTGGCATGATCATAGCTTAGCTCACAGCAGCCTCAAACTCCTGGGTTCCAACGATCCTCTTGCATCAGCCTCTGGACTGATGAGACTACAGGCATGTGCCACCATGCCCAGGGACTTTTAAAATTTTTTGTAGAGATAGGATCTTGCTGTGTTGCCCAGGCTGGTCTCAGACTCCTGACCTCAAGTGATCTTCCTGCCTTGGCCTCCCAAAGTGTTGAGATGACAGGCGCGAGCCACTGTGTCCGGCTGAAAATTGATCCTTAAATAGTTAAAAAAAATTCCTTGGCACTCCCTCCTCTTTTTCCTTCAAAGACTTGAAATTCTTTCTAAACATTAGCGTTTATCATTTAGGACAGGAAAATGCCTTCTTTAATTTTCTGTGGTGATATGTCATTGCATAAACCTTTATGCAGCCCAGCTGCTGCCTGCCCTTTTTTCATGAGACAGGAAATCTGTTTTGACTGACTTGGTCATTGCTTAGGTTTGGCCATGTTCTGTGCTGCCTAAAACCTCCATCGCACTTGGCCAAGCTTTTGGAGCCCTGTCAGTGTGCACATTCTGCATATGTGATTTATGATACGGCAGATCTGAAGACTGGAGCCTGTTTCTCTGGACAGCGTCACTCTGTCTTGAAAGCGGAGGTGGTAAGAGCTCATGTGAACAGAAACCTGCTTACAGCTTGACCAAACCCAGCATTAGGCTACCATAATGTACTGTTGTCTGATATCCCCAAAATAACAACCTCTTGTAAAATTAGTATAAAAATTAATTACTTTTGACTGGATGTCAACTGAAGGACATGGTAAAAGGTATAAACAGAAAAAGATCAAGTTAAGGGTGAAATTCAAAATCTGTGACTTTACACATTTATGTCTTTTTTTTCTTTTTTTGATATGAAGTGCAACGGTGTGATCTCAGCTCACTGAAAACTCTGCCTCCTGGGTTCAAGCAATTTTCCTGCCTCAGCCTCTCCAGTAGCTGGAACTACAGGGATGCACCACCACACCCAGCTAATTTTGTATTTTTAGTAGAGAGAGGATTTCTCCATCTTGGTCAGGCTGATCTCAAACTCCCGACCTGAGGTGAGCCGCCCACCTGGGCCTCCCAAAGTGCTGGGATTACAGGTGTGAACCACCATGCCCGGCCTACACATTTATCTTGTTTGCTCTTTTGGGTTCCCACACCCCTCAGAGTTCTAGAGGAGATAAGATGGTGTCATTTCCCAGATTGGAAAATAGTGACCATGAGAGGGTAGCTATTGATTCATTGTGATAGCCAAGTTGAGACTGCTCCCTCTGCTGGACAGCTTTGTACAAGTACTGTCCTGTACTGGCCTTGCATACACTCCTACATCCATAGATGTAGGTGACATGGGCTAGGACTGTCAAGATGACAGGCCCCACTCTGTTAAAATATTATATATCCCTGTATGCAGGGGACCCCAGCCCCTTCACCTGCATATCCAAGCTCCTATGAAAGCAAGAGGAACAGAGAGATGGAGGTGCCTGTGGGGCATTTTGGCAATGCCCCAAAGTCTCCACTCTCTTACATCATCAATCTGCTGCCTCTGGGAGAAAAGGAATCCTTCAACAAGTCCAAGAACATAAAGCATATTATTATCATTCGGCTTGTGATCCACCAAGCCATGCACTAACACATCAGAGTCTGAACTCAGCACTTTGGTCTGTGTTCCGACTTCCAACCAATGATCTGAAAGAACCATGGAAGGCTCACTCCCCATCAATTTTTTTTTTTTTTTTGAGACACAGTCTTGCTCTGTCACACAGGCTGGAGTGCAATGACGCAAGCTTGGCTCACTCACTGTAACCTCCACCTCCCGGGTTCAAGCAATTCTCCTGCCTCAGCTTCCTAAGTAGCTGGGATTACAGAGGCCCACCACCACGCCTGGCTAATTTTTTTTTTTTTTTTGTATTTTTAGTAGGGACAGCATTTTGCCATGTTGGCCAGGCTGGTCTTGAACTCCTGACCTCAGGTCATCCACCTGCCTCAGTCCCCTAAAGTGCTGGGATTATAGGCGTGAGCCACCATGCCTGGCCACCTAGCTAATTTTTGTATTTTTATTAGAGACAGGGTTTCTCCATGTTGGCCAGGCTGGTCTTAAACTCTTGACCTCAGATGATTCACCAGCCTTTGCCTCACAAACTGCTGGGATTACAGGCGTGAGCCACCACGCCAGCCCTCCCATTGACATCTTTTAACAGTGCAGAGTTCATCTGACAGTTAGGATTATAAGCTTATAAAGTCCCTGGAGTCAGATGTTCAAGGACAGGAAAAATAAAAAACTAAAAAATCAAATAGAAATAAAGTCCCAGCCAGTGGTTTCTACCTTGGTCGTCGTGATGAGTTTCTCTGAGGGATCTTCCTGCTTCTTCCTGATAGTCCAGTGCCTCTCGACATTCCTGCTGGGTTAACACACAACAAAAAATACATTAGACAAAATAAACACAAACACTTTAAACACTTCCATAGTCGACGCCTTTTGGTAAAAGGGAATTCAGTTTTCTTAGTCGTTTCTTCTTCTTCATCAACTTGTTTTTACTTAAGTCTCCAGGAAGGCTGCTACTAATGTTAAACAGCTTAAAGACAGGCAGGGCTGGACGTGGTAATAGGCACCTGTAGTCTCAGCTACTTAGGAGGCTGAGATGGGAGAATTGCTTGAAGCGGGAATTCCCAGGAGTTTGAGTCCAGCCTGGATAGCAAGACCCTGGACCCTGTCTCTTAAAAAAAGAAGAAAAAAAAAAAATCCAGGGCCAGGCAGGCTTGTCACTAGCAATGTTGAGCGATGTGACCTTCCTGGTTGTACTTATTTTCATGGGGTCTTGTATCATTCACCTGTGCAGTGCTCAATGCCTGGCATTTGCAGGAGTTTATTGGGAGAGGGAAAAGAAGGTCACGATAGAGGCAATCTGGCAGAAGGAAGCAAGGCACCTCCAGGATCTGAGGGAGGACTGGTGTGACTGGAGCAGAGACAGAGAACTGCGCAGGGTTGGGAGGGGTCAGACCCCTATGGCCTTGCAGGCAGGTTGAGGACTTTGGTCTTTATCTTGAGAACAAATGGAAAGCATTCAGGACTTAAAGCAGGGGAGCCAAAGGGTCAGACAGGCTTTTGCGGCATTCCCGGGATTACCATGGATTGGGTTTCTTATCACATTTGATCCCTTCTTCCTTCTTTCCTTGAGTCATACAAGCTGCTTGGAATCCTTCCTCCCAGCAATCTCCATAACTGTGCTGCACATCAGAATTATTTGAGAAGTTTTAGAAAATATGATTCCCAGGATCTAACTCCAAATAATAACAGTCAGACTCTCTGCAGTTGGGGCATTTTAAGGCTTCTAGGGTGAGTTTGATATGCAGCCAGGACTGAGAATGATGCTCTTCTCTAGAGCATTGGAAGAGCAGCTCTTCAGTGTCACAGTAACATGGCAGGTGGAGTTGGTGACCCAAGTAAGCCCTGTATGTCTGATGAGGCCAGCTCTGGGCCTTTGTCACCTGGATCCTTGCTCTACCCACAGCTTCATCTCGGTGCTAGAGCTGGAATCATGAAGGGTCCTGGAAGTCTCTCCAGGGTTACCTCATTCTGTAGTGATAGTCACCTTTCTACTTTGCTATCAAAGTCGCAACCTGCTTGAGAAGAGATAACTAATTATCTGCTATTTTGGCACTCTAACTCCCCTCTGAGTTCCCTCACTTGGTGGCTTTCTACCTTTTGTGTTTGTTTCTTACTTGTTAGCTTAGTGTTTGTAGATGATGATATACACTGACATAAAAAAGCTAACACAAGTAAATAATTTTCTTACTTTTGGGTTTCTTATTTTGGAGACAGAGCCAATTTGGGCTGGTACAGTTAAAAAAAAATCATCCTTGAATAAATGGAAAGGAGTAAGAGGCTAAGTCAGAAGCACAGGAAAGAGAAACTTAAAAAACAGAATCTCTGGTTATAAAGCCTTTGAATCTAACAAGAAACTATATTGAGAGGGAGAGTCAAGCTTCCTCTTTTGGAATAATTTTAATACCAAGAAGGAAAAACTTTCATTCTCAATAACATGCAGCCATGAGCTTTCAGGGGCAAGGAATATCTTCTCACTTCACAGAGTGGGAGAGGGAGGCAGAGAAACTCAGAGATTTGGAAAAATATTTTCAGGTGAGTCCCTGTTAGAAAAAAATAGTCTTAATTTGAAACTCTGTCCATTCAATTGTATGTTGCTTAGGAAAGTGTCAAAGAGCTATCATTTTTTAGTTATAAGAATATGTATGTGGCTGGATGCGGTGGCTCACGCCTGTAATCCCAGCACTTTGGGAGTCTGAGGCGGGCGGATCATGAGGTCAAGAGATTGCAACCATCTTGGCCAACATGGTGAAACCCCGTCTCTAAAAAAAAAAAGACTCTGAACAATGTGTATAATATGCTAAAACTTGCATATACTATCTATCTGTGCATGCATCTGTCTGTATTTGCTTATATATGCATCATACATCCCAGGAAGGGGGACACAGGAAACTAGCAACAGAGGTTGTTTGAGGGAAAGGAACAGAGCAGCTGGAAGGCACACTGTTTTGTACTTAAATTTGAAAAAAAAACTCTTTTGAATATATTTCAGATTCCAAATTTGAATTAAAGAAACTAAACTGGCTGGGTGCGCTGGCTCACGCCTGTAATCCCAGCACTTTGGGAGGCCAAGGTGGGTGGATCACCTGAGGTCAGGAGTTTGAGACCAGCCTGCCCAACATGGTGAAACCCCACCTTCTACTAAAAAAAAATACAAAAATTAACTGGGCATGGTGGTAGGCACCTGTAATCCTAGCTACTCAGGACACTGAGGCAGGAGAATCGCTTGAACCCAGGAGGTGGAGGTTGCAGTGAGCTGAGATTGTGCCACTGCACTCCAGCCCAGACAACAGAGTGAAACTCTGTCTCAAAAAGAAAGAAAGGAACTAAACTTAAATAAAATGCTATGTTACTTTTAATCTGAGTTACAAATGCCATGATTAAAACTGAGTGATGGAAACACAGGTAAAAATTCTTGGTGAGTGAGCAAAACAAATGGAGGGACTGCAAATTCAAATCCCAGTTCTGTTATTCCAGCCAGTGCTCTTCCTCTGTTCATTCAGCTAATGAACATTTACTGAGTGTCTGCTGTGTGCCAGGTACTGAGATAGGCACTGGGGGCACAAAGATGAAAGATGTAGTCGTAGGACGCTCACTGACTTGTGGGGAGATGACAAGTCAGTTCGCAATGCAGCGTGATAAATGTTGTGGCAGATTATGACAGGTTTCTGCAGGGCCTCATGGGAGGTGAAACTAAATTAGGCTGGGAAGGTTGTTTACCAGCAGACACAGTGCTAAATCTTGCAGTGAAGGGAAGGTAGAACAATTCCAGGCAGAGGAAGCAGCATGTGCTGGCTAGGGGATAGTTTGGTGCGGGGGCAGTGTGTGGACACTGTAAATTAGACCCAGGCCAGATCTTGCATGTTACAGTTGGGAGTTTAAGAAAAATTGCACATGTTATATATTTTTCTATTTGTAAAATAAATACATCTTTGAAGCTGGGAATTTAACCAGAGGGCCAATGGGGACACAGTCAAGAATTTTAAGCAAACCAGTGATAAGACTGAGCTGTATTTAGAAAGAACAGTGGCAGCAGTGTGGTATTATAAGACCTGGGGAGGAGGAAGAGTCACAAACACTTTGTGAACAGAAACTTCAGCATTGAAACCAACATGTGAGAGGCGGTTTCTCCGGTGGCTGAGTTATAGGTCCCACAGTCAGGCTGTCTGCACTAAAGTCCTGACTCCTACACTTGATGTCTTACAGACCATGGGAGTTACTTAACCCCTGAGCCTCAGTTTCTTCAGCTGGAAACAGACAGATGCTGGACAAATGATCTTTCGTTATCTGTCCTTGGAAAACCTTCCAGCCGTCCTGCCCTCCACTCGCATACACAGCACCCTGTCTGGGCACATTACTTCAGGACCACAGCAGGCTTTCTTGGGGAGCTGCTGGGAGGATGGAGGAGCATGGGATGCAGGAGTCTGAGGTGTGGCCTGCAGCCTGCCTTGAGCTATCTGCATGGCTTATCATCGAACCTCAGCTTCTACACCTGTGAAATGGGAATAATAAGAAATAATCGTACAGAGTTCTCAAAAGGCTTAACCAGAAAAATACATTTGGAAATTCCATGTAACGTACCATGTGATACATGAATATAAATGACTAATTTCAATACTTTCTTAATGATGGAAGAAAATCAGGACCTCATTTGAAAGTTTCAACTTCAAGGTAGTACAACTTTTCTTGCGTAACAGAAAAGTTCCCTACGTTGTCTTTGTAAAAGACCTTAATGACTTATGAAAATCATACAGTACCTTGTGTTATTAAGATTAAAATAAAAAATTTTACAATACATTATCAAATCTCGGCTCCCTTCTTGGGTTCTGCAGCTAGAACAAAGAAGGACAACTACGTGCACAGGAACAGAAAGAACAGACAGACCTCATGGATCTCTGATATCATGGGGTTGTTTGGCTTTGAATCCTAGCTCCCTCTGCTGCCAGCCACGTGACTGATCATCTCTCAGCCCCGGTTTCCTCATCTGCATAGTGAGGAATCAACACACTTCCTGGGAAAGGTGACGGGAAGATTTAAAAAGGCTCAATATGTGAGGGGTCTGGCCCTAGCAGGGATCAGTGAATGTTTGTTTGTTCCTTTCTCCCTGATGAATTGAGTCCTTTACAGATGTGAACATTCTTTCAAAACGATTATTTCATGTAATTCTCGCTTCACAGTTGAGAGGCAGGTATGGAGGTCCATTATTATTCTTATTATTGTTGTTATTTTGAGACAGAGTTTCACTCTTGTTGCCCAGGCGGAGTGCGGTTGGTGCCATCTCGGCTCACTGGAACTTCCGCCTCCTGAGTTCAAGTGATTCTCCGGCCTCAGCCTCCCGGGTAGCTGGGACTAGAGGCACACGCCACTGCGCCTGGCTAATTTTTTGTATTTTTAGTAGAGATGGAGTTTCAACATGTTGGGCAGGCCAGTCTCAAACTCCTGACCTCAGATGATCTGCCCACCTCAGCCTCCCAAAGTGCTGGGATTACAGGCGCGAGGCACCGTGCCCGGCCAGGTCCCAGTATTATTATCTCTGTTTTATTAAAGAGAAAATGGAGTCCCAGAAGCAGCACGAGGTCACTTAGTGTCAGAGAAGTACCCCCTACCCCACCAAGGGCTTCCCAACTACTAGTCTGACATTTTAATATTGATAATATTCTACTTAATTCTGGGCTTTTTTCTTTTGGAGCTAGAACAAACTCATAAATATTTTTCCTGGCAATATTAGTCAAGTGTCCTGGAACCACTAAATCTTGAGACCAGCTTGTGATCCCTCTACAACTTTCCTGCCAAGTGGTCATCAAGGCACATTTAAATGCTTCTGGAGACCAGAACTTATCTCCTAAGGCACCCTGCTCCATCTTTAGACAATGTCCTAAGCCAAGCATTATTTCCCTGTTGTATGTGAAATCCACAGATTCAGGGGCATCCCCCCTCTGCTTGGTGGGATGCATATACACCTGGCCACATAAGTAAAGCTTGGGACTGGCCTCAAAACAGGTGGGGCAGCTCTAACTGTAGGCACAGCTGGCTCTTGTCCGTTCAGGCCAATTCCTCTACTTTGCATTTGAGGGCACTATGTGCTAATTGTGTGGGAACTGCGAGGTGGAAGCTTATTTCTCATTCTTCAGATGTTCTGGGCATAACATACACACCCTTTGATAGCAACGTGGAGTATAAGGATATTTAATTCGGCATCTAACATTATTGCTATTTTCTTCCCTACTACCATGACCTACCCCTGATAATTTAAAAAGTCCCTGAAAAAAAAAAACTCTATCCTTATTAATTCATCAATTACCATTTCTTTTTGAAAAACAAAATCGAGTTTTTAAAAACATGGTTCAAAAAATTTTTTTTCTTCTTTTTTGGTTTAGAAAACAGGCTGGTCTCGGCCAGGCAGAGTGGCTCAAACTTGTAATCCCAGCACTTTGGGAGATTGAGGTGGGTGGATCACCTGAGGTCAGGAGTTCGAGACCAGCCTGGCCAACATGGTGAAACCCTGTCTCTACTAAAAATATGAAAAATTAACTGGGAGTGGTGGCGGGCACTTGAAATCCCAGCTACTGAGGAGGCTGTGGCAGGAGAATTGTTTGAGACTGGAAGGCGGAGGTTGCAGTGAGCTGAGACTGTGCCACTGCACTCCAGCCTGGGCAATAAGGGCGAAACTCTCTCTCTCTCTCTCTCTCTCTCGTTTTTTAAGAGACGGCGTCTCGCTCTGTTGCCAGGCTGGAGTGCAGTGGTGTGATCTCAGCTCACTGCTACCTCCACCTCCTGGGATCAAGTGATTCTCTTTTCTCAGCCTCCCGAGTAGCTGGGATTACAGGCGCATGCCAACACGCCCAGCTAATTTTTGTACTTTAGTAGAGATGGGGTTTCACCATGTTGGCCAGGCTTGTCTGGATCTCTTGACCTTGTGATCTACCCACCTCAGCCTCCCAAAGTGCTGAGATTACAAGCGTGAGCCACCGCACTGGGCCAAAACTCTGTCTCAAGAAAAAAAACAGAGAAAAGAAAAGAAAAGAGCCTGATCTCAAACTCCTCAGCTCAAGGGATCCAAGCAGCTGGGATCCTAGACATGTGACACTGTGTCCGGCATGGTTTGATTTTTAAATGAACCCAGATGTACTCTGGATCAATCATATTTCCCCAAATCTAAGCCTGATATAAACGGATTATTCTATATAATCGGCTAATAGTGTAGCCTTCAGGGTCGTAAAGAGATTCTTAAAATATGGGAATTTCACATGCAATAAGTGGGAAATGAATGAATGCTCTCCTATAGTAACATGAGCCTGCTTTTGCCGCAACACTGTGCTGATATTACCTGCTTCATTTTTTATCTTCCCCTTCGGTTCTAGGCTCCTTGGAAGGTCCAAGATAGAGATGATTCATCTTGTATCCTCAGTGCCTATCATAGTGTCTGATACACAGAGCGTATTGAATACATGTTGGCTGAGGGGAACCGAATGATCAGTGGGAGAGAAAGTTTCATATTGCCTCCACAGAACTTGGGTGGGACTAGAGGGAAAGTCAAAGTCCTGTAGGGTCAGAAAATCTTCCTGGAGCAGATGAAATGTGTCCACAGGAATGGAATTTTCTAGAAGGAGTGCTGGATGCTTAGCTAACATGATAGGCAGTGTTTTTGATTGGACAGGGCTCAGCTGGGGGCTGCAGTGAAGCTTTATAACAGATGGTTGGTGCTGGAACTGGGCTGCCTGACCAAATCTTGCTTCTGCAATTTACCAACTATGTGACATTCGGGAAGTTACTTAGCCTCTCAATGCCTTAGTTTTCTCATCTGTAAAATGGAGTAATTCTACTTATTTGTGAATTAAATAAATGCATGTATATACAATTCAGAACAAAGCCAGCCACAGAACACGTACTCAGTGATGTTAGCAACTGTGATTATTTTTTCTCTTTTCCATTCCTTTGTTCTGC
Source organism: Cheracebus regulus (assembly GCA_963574635.1). Lineage (NCBI taxonomy): Eukaryota > Metazoa > Chordata > Mammalia > Primates > Pitheciidae > Cheracebus > Cheracebus regulus. The sequence continues at coordinate 6,049 of CAUYQU010029715.1, read as the reverse complement.
CTTAACCTTTCTTGTCACCTACTCTCATCCCCTGCAACCTGCGATACTTCCTACATGCCCCAGGCAAAAAATGAATGACATGCATGCAGATAGGCAGGAGACACATGAATGACTGTATAGAATGAGATGGTTTCTGCACAGCTCCAGATGTGGAGGACAGCCTGTATGTGCTGACTGTATAGAATGAGCTGGTTTCTGCATGGCTCCAGTTGTGGAGGACAGCCTGTGTACTGACTGTATAGAATGAGCTGGTTTCTACCCTGCTCCAGGTGTGGAGGGCAGCCTGTGTGCTCTTCTCGTTTGAACTCACCATCTTTGTCTGTACTACCCTGAGACTGTGTCTTACTATACGGCAATCCCTAAGAACCTGGGAGCTACCACATCTGTAATAAGGTCTATCTAGGGAAAGCTGTGAACTCTGAACATTTCCAGGAAAAGCCATGGTCTTTTGGGCAAATACTGGCCTGGGAGCCAGAAAGTGTACTGAGCGTGTACTTTGTGAGTCCTTTGGAAGCAGGCTGAGTTGCCATTTCTGTGAGTCTTGAGGGAGGTGGACAGGAAAGTGGGCCTCAGGGATGACAACTCTTTTCCTTCTATAATACTGTGCCAAAATTGCTGGACGAAATAAGTGTAACATGAAAGCATTGTGGATACTAAATATACAAGCAATTATTGTAAAATTCCCTACTTTGAATTCTGCAGTTCTTAGATGCTCCATATTTTCTTATCTCATTTCCTCAGCAGCTATCACCTTTGAACGTGCTACATACTCTGCTTGCTTATTACGTCTGTTGTCTGTTCTCTGTACTATCCCGGAGCAGGGCAGGGATCTTGATCTGTTTTGTTCCTTGATGTATCCCAAGTGCCCCAAAACTGCCAAACACATAGTAGATAGCAGGTGCTCAAATATCGGTTAAATGAATGGTAACTGTGATATTTTCTCCCAGAAAGTACAATTCATAATTCTTTCAGCCCCAAGAGCAGAACTAAACTGTGGCTAAGAACAAAAGGGATAGTTTCACTAATGTAAGTCATGGAGCATGGCAATCTTTTTTGAATACTCGTAGAAAACATCTTTTCTTTTGTGGTCTGGAATCATTCTTTCCTGTAGGCTTTTTTTTTTTTTTCCTATGGAGATGGGGTCTCATCTATTGCCCAGGCTGGAGTGCAGTGGTTATTGCAGGTGTAATCACAGCACACTAAACCTTGAACTCCCAGACTCAAGTGATCCTCCCATCTCAATCTCCTGAGTAGCTGAAATTCCTTCTTATAGTTTTCAGTACCGGATTTTCCTCTTCAGACATGCTTTCTCTTCCCATTCTCAGCCCCTGTGGCTCCAGGGTGGGCCAGTGGCTTTCATTTGGGTATAGATAAGTGACCTGCGTTGGTTTACATTCAGTTCTGGAATGATCTGGGAAACAGAAGCTGGTGGCCAGCTTGCCACCCCTGGGGAAGAGCCTATCTAAGAGGAAGCCCTGAAAAGCAGAGCTCATTCATCGACAGAGACAGATTTTGGGCAAATGCACAACTCTTAATCAAAGCCCCACCTTGTAGAACTGGGATTGGGGCAGCCCAGAGAATTAGGAGGGTGACCCTCATGACCTCCAAAGGCACTGCCAGTCTGTGGCACCAGATAGAGCCATCATCATGCACTAGGCAAGTATTTGGTTTCTTCTGCCCCGTTCCTGTCTTTCTCAGTCGTTCTTATCAAGGGCCTGGAATATTTCCTCCAGGGTACTATGAAGGATCTGAGATCCTCCCATGCCAGGCCTGGCTTTGATCCTGGTCAGTTTCTTTGACCCCATGGCTATTTATTTCCAGTTCAGTAAGCTCTGAGGAGGGCAAAGAATGGGTAGGAAAGGGGCCCTAAACCAGAGGGTGTGGGATGAAAAGGATGGGTCAATTCATGGAGCATTTAATGAGCACCTTCCATGCGTCGGGCACTGTGTTCGACGCTGGGGTGGGAGGGAGTATGGCAAAGATGGACAAATGCCACCCTCACTATAGAAACCCTCAGTACCCTTAACTTGAAATGAAGCTGAGCTTGAGAGATCAATGAACTCTTAGAGAACAGAAAGCAAGGCCAGATATCCAGAAAGGAATTTGCAGTTGACTTCTAAATAGTTAGCTCAAGAATCAGTCTTCTCTACAGTAGTAACATTAACTCTACCAAGTGATGGTGGTAAAACAGTAACAATTATTTTAGTTACTGTCAAGAGAAAATGAATTATATTTGCCTGTTTTATAAGGTAGTTTAAAGTTACTCTTTCTCCTCTCTGTTCCCTGTGCCCCACCACCCAAACCAGACACCTGACTGATTTGTCCCCGATGGCTGGCTGTGATTACTGTCCTAATTTGTTCTTTCCTCATCGCTACAAACTGCCTATTTTCTGTCCTTCTGATAATGCAGGAGCTCTGAGGGACTTCTGAAGCTGTTTTTGTACCATGCAGAAGTGTATTAACTGGAATTCCTATGTTTGTGTCTATAAAACCCCTCGTCTTCTCAGTGTGAGATCACCTTCAGGAACGGCGTCATGTCGATGTGCAGCTTGCGCGTGTAAAATTCTTTTCTGTTTGAACATATCAGCCCTTTATTTATACAACTTTGAGGCGCTCCTGTCTTCTGAGCTGCTGCCTCCAAGGACTGCTGGGCTCCCTGTGAAGAGAAGCAGAAAGCTCAAACTTTCATATGAATGATATACAGTGCAACAAGAGCTAGTCCAAATCCCCAAATATTTATAGAAAGCAATTTTTAAAATCACTGAAACGGTAATAGGCAACACCTATTTTTACTGTTGAAGACACAGAGGACCCTATAGAGAGAAAATAGCCCAAGACTGTTTATTAATTAATACCTACGGAAGTGGAAAAAGGGAGCTTCCTAGGTCCCAGGTTTTTTTTTGTTTTGTTTTTTTTTTTTTTGAGATGGAGTTTTGCTCTTGTTGCCCAGGCTAGAGTGCAATGGTGTGATCTCGGCGCACCACAACCTCTGCCTCCTGGGGTCAAGCAATTCTCCTGTCTCAGCCTCCCGAGTAGCTGGGATTACAGACATGTGCCATCATGCCTGGCTACTTTTTTTTGTGTGTATTTTTTGTAGAGATGGGGTTTCACCATGTTGGTCAGGCTGGTATCAAACTCCTGACCACATGATCCACCTGCCTCGGCCTCCCAAAGTGCTGGGATTACAGGCGTGAGCCACTGCGCCCGGCCAGTTCCAGGGTTTTAATTATTTCATTTAACCCTCACAACAACCCTGTAAGACAGGTACTGTTACTCCCTTTATACAGACGAGGAAACCAGGAGGCTCTGGGAGGTTAAGCAACTTGCCCAAGGCCATTAGCTGATATATGCAGAGCTAAAATCACCGTCTGCTGAAGACTCCTTTTTAATGAGATCTTTTTGATACTTTTATAGCTTCCATAAATGATTATCAAATCTGCTTTGCAGCAAATATGGTTATAGCAAGATTCCAGTTTATTTCCAAGATGACAAAATTGAATTTGATGTGTTAGGAAGACTGATTGGAACAAATGTAGCAGAGAGAGAAGGAAGAATGGGCTAACAGAGGAGTCTGGGAGGCCCCGGGTGCTCTCTGAGCTTCTGGCCCATGCAAAGGGTGTGGCATTTTAGGATACCACAGGGTTGGATCTGAAGCTGCCCTCCAACCCATGCCCCACACTGCAACCTGGGTGCTCCTTCCAAGATACACACTGGACCATATCACTTCTCTGCTTGAAACCTTCAAAAGCCATTGTCCTCAGGATGAAGGCCAACCGGCTTACAAGCTTTATAAGCCTTTCTTGCCTGGCCCTGGATATCTCTCCTGCTTCATTCAGTCATTCAACAAATATTTATTGGGTGCCTTTTCTATGCCAGGCAGAGCAGATAAGGCAGTGCCCAAAGGGAAGAAAGTCTCCACCCTCACGAAGAGTACACATCCATTCCACTGAAAGGGAAGACAGAATCAACAAGGAACTGGAATATAAGTACCTGTGAAGGTGGTTTGTGTTAGGGAGAAAAAGAAAACACAAAGTGGGCTAAGGGAACAGCTGGGGATGGAAGTGGAGGCTGCAATTTTAAGCAGGGAGTCAAGGAAGGTCCCATGAAAAAGCAATGACTGAGCAAAGCTCTGAAGATGGTGAGGGAGGTTTCTAGGGCCTATCTGCATGAAGTGTTTACTTCACGATGGGAATAGCAGGTGCAGAGGGCCACATGGACACTGGTCCTTGAGCTCCCGGAGCAAGGCCTTTGCACATATCCTTCCCTCTCCCGCTTTTGACTCTTCTTCGTCCTTCAAGTCTGGCTTCCCTGTGCCCGTGACCTCCCAGAGCATGAGCACCTTCCACCACTGCCCACAATAATTGCTCAGGCTTGTGCAGCCATCTCTCCTCCTCCTCTAGACTGGAAGCCCTCTGAAGGCAGGAACCATGGCTATTCCATTCCCATTGTCCCAACAGTTTCTGACTCAGGGTCTGGAAATGAACACACATTTGATACATATTTGCTGAACAAAAGAGTAAGTAACAGGTTATGGCCCACTTCAATGCAAAGTCACGTGCTTGGGTGGTTTTTCATTTATCCATTAAACTGATATTTATCAAGTACCTACTATATGTCAGCACACATAAGCAAGATGATGCTTTTAGGTAGTGACTAGTCTGTGAAGACAATGCAATGGTGCTAGGAGGGAGGGCAATGAGAAGGGGGTGGCCACTTGCTTTGGGTGATCAGGGGAGGCCTCTCTGAGGAGGTGACATTTGAACAGAGACCTGGATGACAAGCTGGAGCCAGCCCTGGATGGATGTATCTTTAGCAATCAGGGTAGCTGGTATCTCTGTGGTCTGATTATTTATTTATTATTATTATTATTTTGAGACAGATTCTTGCCCTGTCGCCAAGGCTGGAGTGCAGTGGTGGGATCTCGGCTCACCGTAACTTCTGCCTCCTGGGTTCAAGTGATTCTCCTGCCTCAGTCTCCTGAGTAGCTTGGGATTATAGGTGTGTGCCACCATGCTCGGCTAATTTTTGTATTTTTAGTAGAGATGGAGTTTTGCCATGTTGGCCAGGGTGGTCTTGAACTCCTGATCTCAGGTGACCCACCTGCTTTGGCCTCTCAAAGTGCTGGGATTTATAATCGTGAGCCACTGTGCTTGGCCTGTGGTCTGATTACTTAGAGGTAAGCAGGAGATCTTTGAAATAGAAAGTGGAATTCCTGATAGGCCTGTCTGTCCCAGCCTTCTGGGCTCCATCCCTGGCCCTGTGAGGCACCCCTCTGTTTTCTGAGTGGTAGAGCAATCACAACCGATACGTGAAGCTCTTGGATATGCTGAGAACAAAGGCAAGAATAAATAGTGATCAGGAATCAAGGTCTCTAAAGATATAGGAGGAAGAAGAAAACACAAGGTTAAGTGGAAGGGAAGAAAAGCGGGAGAACTGAAGAAAGCAGAGATGCCTGAAGATTTTTTGTTTCTTTTCTGTGAACACTTTGGTGGAAATGATTAAAAAACGAATGGAGGGAGAGATCCAAGATGGCCGATTAACAACAGCTCAGGAATGTAGCTCCCAGTGAAAGCGCAGAGAACGAGTGGACGCCACACTTTCCGACCAATTTTTGTAGCCCACAGACTGGGAGATTCCCGGCAGAGGAGCCACACGGGTCGCCAGCGCGACTCGTTTGGCCGGCGCGACTGTTTTGCCGGCGCCCCAGCGCGGCGCTTCCTGGTGCGGAGTGTACGGGACGGACGGGCTCGGCTGGTCCCATCCCCACAAGGAAAACAGCAATTGGAAGCGCTGCAGACTGAGAGTCTCACAGCAAGCACAGCGAACCCGGGAAGCTCCGGCTCTGTGGAGAAGGGGCGTCCGCCAAAGGAAAACTAAGAAACAGAAAAACTTCATCACCGGGCGGAGAGAGATCCAAGATGTCCGCTTAGCAGCAACTCAGGATTGTAGCTCCCAGTGAAAGCGCAGAGAGTGAGTGGATGCCGCAATTGCAGACGAATTTTTGATGCCCACAGACTGGGAGATTCCCGGAGAAGGAGCCACACGGGTC
>CAUYQU010029714.1:0-33595 GCA_963574635.1 Cheracebus regulus | reverse complement strand
TTTTTGGATTGTTTGGAATAGTTTCAGAAGGAGTGGTACCAGCTCCTCTTTGTATGTCTGGTAGAATTCGGCTGTGAACCCATCTGGACCTGGGATTTTTTTGGTTGGTAGGCTATTAATTGCTGCCTCAACTTCAGTCCTTGTTATTGGTATATTGAGGGTTTAGACTTCTTCCTGGTTTAGGCTTGGGAGGATACAAGTGTCCAGGAATTTATCCATTTCTTCCAGGTTTACTGGTTTATGTGCATAGAGTTGTCTGTAGTAATCTTTGATGGTGGTTTGTATTTCTGTGGAATCTGTGGTGATATCCCCTTTATTGTTTTTTATTGCATCTATTTGATTATTCTCTCTTTTCTTTTTTATTAATCTGGCTAGTGGTCTGTGTGTTCTGTTGATCTTTTCAAAAATCCAGCTCCTGGATTTATTGATTTTTTTGAAGGGTTTTTTGTGTCTCTGTCTCCTTCAGTTCTGCTCTGATCTTAGTTATTTCTTGTCTTCTGCTAGGTTTTGAGTTCTTTTTATCTTGCTCCTCTAGCTCTTTCAATTTTCATGATAGAGTGTGAATTTTAGATCTTTCGTTCCTTCTCATGTGTGCATTTATTGCTATTTATTTTCCTCTAGACACTGCGTTAAATGTGTCCCAGAGATTCTGGTATGTTGTGTCTTTGTTCTCACTGGTTTTGAAGAACATCTTGATTTCTGCCTTCATTTTATTGTTTATCCAGTCAACATTCAAGAGCCAGTTGTTCAGTTTCCATGAAGTTGTGTGGTTCTGAGTTAGTTTCTGAGTTCTGAGTTCTAACTTGATTACACTGTGGTCTGAGAGACTGTTTGTTACGATTTCCGTTCTTTTGCATTTGCTGAGGTGTGATTTACTTCCAATTATGTGGTCAGTTTTAGAAGTAGGTGTGATGTGGTGCTGAGAAGAATGTATATTCTGTGGATTTGGCGTGGAGAGTTCTGTCAATGTCTATTAGGTTTGCTTGGTCCAGGTCTGAGTTCAAGTCCTGGATATCCTTGTTAATTTTCTGTTTCATTGATCTGTCTAATATTGACAGTGGAGTGTTAAAGTCTCCCACTGTTATTGTGTGGGAGTCTAAGTCTCTTTGTAAGTCATTAAGAGCTTGCTTTATATATCTGTGTGCTCCTGTATTGGGTGCATATATATTTGGGATGGTTAGCTCTTCTTGTTGCATTGATCCTTTTACCATTATGTAATGTCCTTCTTTGTCTCTTTTGATCTTTGTTGGTTTAAAATCTATTTTATCAGAGACTAGGATTGCAACTCCTGCTTTTTTTTCTCTATTTGCTTGGTAAATCTTCCTCCATCCCTTTATTTGGAGCCTATGTGTATCCTTCATGTGAGATGGGTTTCCTGGATACAGCACACTGATGGGTTTTGACTTTTTATCCAATTTGCCAGTCTGTGTCTTTTAATTGGGGTATTTAGCCCATTTACATTTAAGGTTAATATTGTTATGTGTGAATATGATCCTGCCATTTGGATACTAGCTGGGTTTTTTTGCCCATTAGTTGATGGAGTTTCCTCATTGTGTGGATGCTCTTTGCCATTTGGTATGTTTTTGGAGTGGCTGGTACTAGTTGTTCCTTTCTACGTTTAGTGCTTCTTTCAGGAGCTCTTGTAAAGCAGGCCTGGTGGTGATGAAATGTCTGAGCAATTGCTTGTTTGTAAAGGATTTTGTTTCTCTTTCACTTATGAAGCTTAATTTGCTGGATATGAAATTCTAGGTTGAAAGTTCTTTTCTTTAAAGATGTTGAATGTTGGTCCCCACTCTCTTCTGGCATGTAGGGTTTCTGCTGAGAGATCTGCTGTGAGTCTGATGGGCTTCCCTTTGTGGGTAACCCAATCTTTCTCTCTGGCTGCCCTTAGCATTTTTTCCTTCATTTCAACCCTGGTGAATCTGATGATTATGTGCCTTGGGGTTGCTCTTCTTGAGGAATGTCTTTGTGGTGTTCTTTGTATTTCCTGGACTTGAACATTGGCCTGCCTTGCTAGGTTTGGGAAGTTTTCCTGGATAATATCCTGAAGAGTGTTTTCCAGCTTGGATTCTTTCTCTCCGTCACATTCAGGTACACCTATCAAACATAGATTGGATCTTTTCACATAATCCCATATTTCTTGAAGGCTTTGTTTGTTTCTTTTTATTCTTTTTTCTCTAATCTTGCCTTCTCATTTTATTTCACTGAGTTGATCTTCAATCTCTGATATCCTTTCTTCTGCTTGGTCAATTCGGCTGTTGAAACCTGTGCATGCTTCGTGAAGTTCTCGTGTTTTTTAGCTCCATCAATTCACTTATATTCCTAAGTTGTCCATTCTCATTAGCATTTCATTAAATCTTCTTTCAGGGTTCTTAGTTTCTTTGCATTGGGTTAGAACATGTTCTTTTAGCTCACAGAAGTTTCTTATTATCCACCTTCTGAAGCCTGATTCTGTGAGTTCATCACTCTCATCCTCCGTCAGGCCTTGTTCCCTTGCTGATGAGGAGCTTCGATCCCCTGTAGGAGGAGAGGCATTCTGATTTCAGGTGTTCTCAGCCTTTTTGCACTGGTTTATTCCCATTTTTGTGGATTTATCCACCTGTCGTCTTTGTAATTGCCAACTTTCAGATTGAGTCTCTGAGTGGACGTCCGGCTGGTTGGTGATGAAGTTTTTTCTGTTTCTTAGTTTTCCTTTGGCGGATGCCCCTTCCCCACAGAGCTAGGCCTTCCTGGGTTCAGCTGTGCTTACTCTCAGTCCTCAGTGCTTCCAATTGCTGTTCTCCTTGTGGGGATGGGACCAGCCGAGCCGGATTAAAAGGGCACCATCCTGTATACTTTGCACCAAGAAGCACCGCGCCGGGGCGCCGGCAAAACAGCCGCGCCAGCCAAAAGAGTCACGCTGGTGACCCATGTGGCTCCTCTGCCGGGAATCTCCCAGTTTGTGGGCAACAAAAATTCATCTGAAATTGTGGCGTCCACTCACTCTCTGCGCTTTCACTGGGAGCTACAATCCTGAGCTGCTGCTATGCGGCCATCTTGGATCTCTCTCCGCCTGGTGATGAAGTTTTTTCTGTTTCTTATTTTTCCTTTGGCGGATGCCCGTTCCCCACAGAGCGGGACCTTCCCAGGTTCAGCTGTGTTTGCTGTGAAACTCTCAGTCCTCAGCACTTCCAATTGCTGTTCTCCTTGTGGAGATGGGACCAGCCAAGCCCGACTAAAAGGGCACCCAGTCCTGTATACTCTGCACTGAGAAGCGCCACACCGGGGCACCGGCAAAATAGCCGCGCCAGCCAAAAGAGTCACGCTGGTGACCCGTGGGGCTCTTCAGCCGGGAATCTCCCGGTCTGTGGGCAACAAAAATTCATCGGGAAGTGCGGCGTCCACTCGCTCTCTGCGCTTTCACTGGGAGCTACAATCCTGAGCTGCTGCTAGTTGGCCATCTTGGATCTCTCCGCCCCATTTATTTTCTAGTCATCCAGTTCCTACCCCAGAAGCAGCCTATTTTGTTACTATATTTCACTGACTTCTAAGATACACCCTTTTTTCACATTTTAACATCTCTGAAATCAGTATGTCTTACAATAACTGTCCACTAGGTGGCACTCATCACATTGATATCATTGTCCGCACTTGAGCAAACTTGGCTATAGCTTTTGTATCGTCACTATTTCAAATGATTTATGTGCTTTGTTGATGCTACATGTACTGAGTTTACTTGCTATTTAAAATATTTTCAAAAAGACTGTCCTATCACCATTGAAATAAACAGTCGCTGTGGATATAGAAAGTTACAGAAACAACAGGGAGGTGCAAAGTCGATATTAGTGAAGCAAAATTATGCATTGGCGGAGAAATAATTTTCATTCCGTATTCTCTTGCAGAGCAACCATTGAGAGTTTTCAGCAGCAGTGCCTCTCTGACTGATGTGCACACAAATCCGCTGGGATCTGGATTAAACACAGATTCTGATATCACTAAGTCTGCCACGATTCCACATTTCTAACAAGCCACCTCATAATATTAATGCTGCTGACCCATGCTTGGTCCACTTTGAGGACTCCAAAGTGGAAGATACCCAAAGGAGATAAAGAAATGTTACATACTCAGATTTATGCCAGACAATGCAATTTAAGACTGGAGAAATTGCCAGATCTCTCAGAATAGATGCAAGAAATTTCAAAGCCATGAAGAGCTGATGTGATCAATCATGTGTCATGTAAGGTCGTTATGGCATCGTGCCATATAGTTAACTGGCAGTCTTTTTTAAAAAATGGGCTTTATCTTTTAGAGCAGTTTTAGTTCACAGCAAAATTTAGAAGTACAGAGAGTTCTCATACACTCCCTGGCCCCACACATGCACAGCCTATCAACATTCTGCAGCAGAGAGGGAAATTTGTTACAATCAATACACCTACACTGACACATCATTATCACCCAAAGTCCATTTCACTTAGTGCTGAATAATATCCCATTGTCTGGATGTACCTATAGTTTATTTACACATTCAGCTACTGAAGAACATCTTGCTTGCTTCCAAGTTTTGACAATTATAAATCAAGTTGATTATAAACATCCATGTGCAGATTTCTGTGTGAACATCAGTGTTTGTTTGTTTTGAGACAGAGTCTTGTTCTGTTGCCCAGGCTGGAGTGCAGTGGCACAATCTTGGCTCATGGCAACCTCCACTTCCCAGGCTCAAACAATTCTTCTGCCTCAGTCCCCCAAGTAGCTAGGGAATACAGGCATGTGCAATGCACCCAGCTAATTTTTGTATTTTTAGTAGAAATGGGGTTTCACCATACTGGCCGGGCTGGTCTTGAACTCCTGACCTCAGGTGATCCACCTACCTCAGCCTCCCAAAGTGCTGGGATTACAGACGTGAGCCACCACTCCAGCTGGATATCAGTTTTTAATTCATTTGGGTCAATACCAAGCAGCACAATTGCTGGTTCATGGTAAAAGTATGCTTAGTTTTGTAAGAAATTGCCAAATTAGGCCTCTGATTGGAAGATTGAGAAGGCCAAGGTAGGAAGATCATGAGTGCAGGAGTCTTGAGACCAGTCTGGGCAACATAGGAAGACTATGTCTCTACAATTTTTTTTTTAGAGATTAGCCTTGTATAGTACCACGTGGCTGTAGTCCCAGCTACTTAGTTGTCTGGCATAAATTTGAGTATGTAACATTTCTTTATCTCCTTTGGGTATCTTCCACTTTGGAGTCCTCAAAGTGGACCAAGCATGGGTCAGCAGCATTAATATTATGAGGTGGCTTGTTAGAAATGTGGAATCATGGCAGACTTAGTGATATCAGAATCTGTGTTTAATCCAGATCCCAGCGGATTTGTGTGCACATCAGTCAGAGAGGCACTGCTGCTGAAAACTCTCAATGGTTGCTCTGCAAGAGAATAAGGAATGAAAATTATTTCTCCGCCAATGCATAATTTTGCTTCACTAATATCGACTTTGCACCTCCCTGTTGTTTCTGTAACTTTCTGTATCCACAGCGACCGTTTATTTCAATGGTGATAGGACAGTCTTTTTGAAAATATTTTAAATAGCAAGTAAACTCAGTACATGTAGCATCAACATAAATACAACTTAGTTGTATTTATGGTATAGGAGCCAACATTTTAGGAAAGAATCCTAAAGGAATTTTTAAGATACACTTTATTGCTCCCTCAACCTATCAATCACTCTTCCTCCCAGACATAATGACAAAACCAAAGTCTCTGTAGTAGAAGTGAAAAAACTAAGGCAAACCATAGCAATTGACACAGAGTATCAGGAAGTAAATGCCTGGCTAGAATGAATTAAAAATTCCATCCACACTCTAAATAAAAGCAATTGTTATGCTTGTATGCACGGTGGGCCAGAGGCCCAGGTTGTCACATTTCCACTCAGACAGTCCTCTAATTGACAAGACATGGACTGCATGGGAGCTTTTTTTCAAAATCCTACATCCTAGGATGGTGAACTATGCCAAACTCTCTCTGCACTCTGTGGGTCAGTCCCCAAGGGCCATCCAGCCTCCATCTTCCAAGACCAATTTTACCTCCTGTCTCCAATGACAAGGGGAAATTTTGGCATTCCTTGGAGGTTTAATGCCATGAATTCAGGCACTTCCAAGAGCTGACCCATCAGTCCACCCTTATTCATCCCTGAGCAGATGTATGGTGGTATTGTAGAGGACCTTTACTGGACAATCTGCCAAATAATTGAAGTAGTACTTGTGCTCTAGTTCAACTGGCTATCTCTTTTACCCGGGCATTTCGTCAACCAGCAAAAGAAAAAATACAACATTGTAAAACAAAAGCTTCTCACTGGTCTTTTGAACCCTCATGTCTATTTAAACCCAATGTTGTACCTTCATCCCAACAACACTGCTCCTAATGGAAACATAACAAAGGCCGTACAAGGCCTCACCATTTTATCTAAAGAACTAGCTGAAAACCCTGGAATTAATAACCCTGTTTCAAATTGGCTAGAAAGGTGGCTCAGCCAATGGAAAGAGACCGTAGGCCCCAATTCTTACCTCTTGGGCAACTGTGATAAGTATACTCCTTCTTCATAGGTGTTTTGTTGTTCTCTGCATCCAAGAGTTGGTGCAAAGGTTAATAAAAACAGCTCTTACTAAAGCCTCTTAACTTTCCTCCACCTTATTCAGAGAAGCTTTTTCTTTTAGAGACTCAAGCAGAATAACTATGCCAAGACATGTTAAGAAAGTTTGAAGAGGAAGAACTGTAAAGTCAAGAGGAGGAAATTGTGGAAAGCAAAAAGTTCCTCTTCAAAGTTTCCTTTCTTGTTAAAGAATAAATAATAAATGTTAAAAATAATAGTTTCTTTTAAGGACTAACTTCCTTCTAAACCTTCTTACTTCTGCTAATAACTTTGTTAAGCCCCATCTGATGTAGCTCTTAGATATAAAGGAATAAGTACATTCTATGTCCTTGTACTTTAACCAAGATATTTGTTCTGGACATGCTCAGGCATGTCCCAGCTCGCAGCCAATGCCCCTTCCTTATTTGGAAATGTTATTACTTTTCCTTTTGTTCTCCATTGCCTTTACCTATTTAGGAAAGTTTTAAGTTGTTAGCCAATAGGGTTTAGCTTAGACTGTAAAGTCCAGCTCCAACCAATGGAGATAGGACACAGCAGTAAGGACCCAATGAGTAAGGGATAAATATTTCTACCTTTCCTTTGTTCGGTGTGCTCTCATCACAAGATTGCTGACAGGTAGCACCCTTTCTGCAGAAAGTAAAATTGCCTTGCTGAGAAATTCTTTGTCTGAGTGCTAGTTCTTCTTTTCAGCACTGAGGAACAAGCATTTCTAACATTTTGACTCCATTTAGCAGTCTTTTATTTTTTTTCTTGTGCACACAACAATGGAATATCTTATAATTGAGGGCATCTTAGAGCTGATGAAATATGAGAGTTCTTCATTGATATTTCTAGAGATCTCTTCTGCATATAAAAGCATATACAGAAAAGTATTATTTTTCTCTCAGTGGCTCACATCTGTAATCCCAGCACTTTGGGAGGCTGAGGCGGGTGGATCACCTGAGGTCAGGGGTTCGAGACCAGCCTCACCAACATGGTGAAATCCTGTCTCTACTAAAAATACAAAAATTAGCCAGGAAAGGTGGTAGGAACCTGTAATCCCAGCTACTTGGGAGGTTGAGGCAGGAGAATCACTTGAACCTGGGAGGCAGAGGTTGCAGTGAGCTAGATCACACCACTGCACTCCAGACTGGGCAACAGAGCGAGACTCCATCTCAAAAAAAAAAAAAAACAAAGGCCAGGTATGGTGGCTCATGCCTGTAATCCCAGCACTTTGGGAGGCAGAGGTGGGTGGATCACCTGAGGTCAGGAGTTTGAGACCAGCATGACAAACATGGGGAAACCCCATCTCTACTAAAATACAAAAAGTTAGCCCAGCGTGGTGGCACACATGCCTGTAATTCCAGCTACTCAGGAGGCTGAGGAAAGAGAATCACCTGAATTTGGGAGGTGGAGATTGCGGTGAGCCAAGATCATGCCATTGCACTCCAGCCTGGGCAACAAGAGCAAAACTCTATCTCAAAAAAAAAGTAGTATTATTTTTCTCTCAAGTGTATTTGTTTGGAAAACACGAATTTATTGCTTTTCCTTTCAAATCTTTGTGAATTCATAGGGGAAAAAAGGATCAACATTTACAGACTGTTTAGTTTAGACTAAGAATGTGAGAGGTACCTATACCACCATGACTGCTGGCTGCATAGCACCAATGTTCCCCAGCAGATACGCACTGATGCTTTAAACAAGCCCCTCCAGATTTGTATTACCACTTTCAGAAAGGCTGTATTCTTTACACTCCGTCTCACATGACACACTCAGGTCATTAGTCACATCTGAAAACAAACTGGCCGATAAATATATTTCCTTCTGTGCATCTACTTTACACAGGGCTTCATATTCAACCCAGCACCTTTTCAGCCACATTTTATCTTCCGTGTTAGTGCTGGAAGCTGTTGCTGTTTGGCTTCTCTCTGCTTTGCCACAGATTGGAGCAAGTTTCAAGCACTGACAACCTTCCTCTTCTCATTTTCTGCTGCCTTTGAAAGTTGGTCCACAGGCTCAATTAAACCACCAACTATTTCTGAAATTGGCTGATTTTGCCCTCAGAATCCATGCAGTCTTCCTTGGGTTTCCTGGTCTGCTAGGTAAGCTCTGGGTCCCACACCCAGGCTTGCTCAGCTCATCAAAACACAGTCCTGCTTCACGCAGGCTGTCTTGAACTATTTCCCCTCCAGCTTCCCCAGAGAAGAGTGATTCTGCTCTGCAGGGGTGACAGTGGTGGCCAGGAGGAGGTGTGTCATCAGAAAGAATAAAGACTGCTTGATCGTCACAGGGACTGTTCACTGAACACACATTTCTTGAGTGTGCGAGCATCTAACCAGAGCTGCTAGATGCTGGAGGTGCAACGATGAAGGCAACATGGTGCCAGCCCCTCGGAGCACCTTGTTTGGCACTGGCCCCACTGCTGCAGCCCTGGTTGAGGTCAGCAGACTGTTCTCCCTTGGGTCAGTGGCCACCAGAGCCTCACCTGTCAGGCCTGTCCGCCACCATGGCTACCAGGCCTCCCTCAAGCTTATTTTTAACGTCTATATTGTGGGGCAAATTATAAGAGGCTTTAAAAGGCTGAGTGTAAATGGAGATGTCTGTCCCCTATTGGGTGCCCAGAGGAATTTTTCCATGTCAGGTAAGGGTACCTTTTCTTTTCTTTTTTTTTTTTTTTGAGACATGGTCTTGCTCTGTCTCCCAAGCTGGAATGCAAGGGGTGATCACGGCTCACTGCAGCCTTGACCTCCCAGGCTCAAGCAATCCTCCCACCTCAGCTTCCTGAGTATCTGGGACTACAGTCGCATGTCATTATGCCCAGCTACTTTTTTTTGTATGTTTTTGTAGAGATGAGATTTCACTATGCTGCCCAGGCTGGTCTTGAACTCCTGAGCTCAAGCTATCTGCCCCTCCCCTCGGCGCCTCATCCTCACCCCCGCCACCTCCCAAAGTGCTGGGATTACAGGCATGAGCCATTATGCCACCCCCCACTTCTTTCATTTTAAATGTTTATTGCACACTCCATTCTTTTTAAACGTTTATTGCACACTCCATGCAAGGCTCTGAAGACGGAATTCTTGACCCTATTGCAATCTAATAGAAGAGACACAGATGTAATATATTATGCTTTGATATGTTCACTGCTAGAAGTTTAAGCCAAGTGCTGCTAGAACATAAATAAAGGAACAGTTAATCTTTCTTGGGGATGGGAGCCAGAGCCACAGTGAGCACTGTTGACTGGGGTCTTAAAATATAATCTGCATATGCCAAACAGACACAGCAGGAAAGAGCATTGCCAGCAAAGGGAGCAGTATGATCAAAATTCCAAAGCAGCATGTGCCAAAGGGCATGTTGTGGGCTGGAAAAGGCATGATAGCGCTGGTCATGACTGCAATTTCAGGTTGTTGTTGTTGTTGTTGTCTTTATTGAGACGGAATTTCTGTTGCCAAGACTGGAGTGCAGTGCTACTATCTTGGCTGACTTTAACCTCTACCTCCAGGGTTCAAGCGATTCTCCTGCCTCAGCCTCTTGAGCAGCTGGGATTACAGGCATGTGCCACCACACCCAGTTGATTTTTGTATTTTTAGTAGAGACGAGGTTTCACCATGTTGGCCAGGCTGGTCTCAAACTCCTAACCTCAAGGGTGTTAGGGACAAGCTGCCCCAGAAAACCCCTCTGCACAGCTAACTCCCCACTTCGATTGCTCTGCAGCTGCATTCCTGTCTAGGCACCACAGGCAGGCTGCCAGGCACGCTACAATTGAGCAAAGCCTGATTATAGCCACCTGGGCAGCAAGGGGGAGGTCACAGAAAAACAAACCTTTGGTTAAATTCCTGTTTTACACATACCTGTAAAATCCTGTTATTTTTAACTGCTGCCACAAAAGTCACAGGATGATGTAAGTCTGTCACAAGCTGACAAACTATCTCTGTGCCTGTGGTCCTGAAACTCCCTTATGCCCCTCTCACCCCATACTTACAAAGCCCTCATTTTGTAAGCTCTGGGCTGCCTCCTTTGATTGTTACGAGCAGCCCTGCAGGTTAATAAAACTTGCTTGCCTCAAGTTGGGTCTACTCTCCTTTCTTTTGGCTAACCTTACAAAGTGATCCTTTTATCTCAGCCTTCTGAAGTCCTGGGATTACAGGCATGAGCCATGGCATCCGGCCAGTTTCAATGTTTGTTTGAAATGATCACTTAATGAATAACTGGCTCCCTTACTAGACTGTAAACTCTATGAGGCCAGGGTTGGGTCTGTGTTCAACCACACTATGCCCTGAGCATGTCATGGTATTCAAATAAATATCTGTTGGATGGATAAATGGATGGACGGAAGGAGGGATAAAATATTTAAATTAAGAGTTGTGTGCCAATTTTGGCAAATTTATCAGAAATTTTGAAGGAAGTTTTTTCTCAGTGAATATGAATATATTCCACTGTGACTATGTTGAGAAATATTAAGTTTATAAATATTGTTGAATGCTGAATGTATGATATAATATATTGTTTGCTAAGAATAATGATGGCAAGGAAAACCCAGACAGCCTCCCCCAAGTGAAAAACCATTTTGGGCATTCCAAAGTGGCAGGACAATGTAGAAATGTCACACACCAGTGAAAATGCTTCTTTGAGATATCTGACCCTGGCCCCATGGCTCCCTCCTGGAGAATTCCTTTTAGTTTGTAATCAGTGGTAAGTAGGTAACAGCTGCCCCCTTGGTATATTTTTGAGTTATGAGAAAACAGAACACCTGCTTGTTAATAATAGTCACCTGTGCAGAGAGAATAAATACATGGATTGGAATCTGCTGGGGGCTTTCAGCCTGGAACGCTGTCAGCCCCTGAGGCTTTCAGTTCGGAAGGCTGCTGGCCCCCTGGGTAGACCCACTTTGCTGTTCTATCTGGGTGTCTGCCTCTCATTGTCTTCAGGGCCACCTGGGTGGGGGTCTCCCGGCCGAGCAGGTATGCGGTATGACTATATTCACAGACTGTGGCTTGCTGGAACCTAAGAGTCATAGAGTAGTTTAGACTTCTTATCAATAAATGTTTCTTTCTATTCATGAAGAGTATATTCTTGAATATATTTACCAACACATTCATTAAAAGTATGTACTCGTAGTCATTGGAAACACTAAAGAAAAATTTCTTCAGAATGGACAAGTCCGAATATTTCATAAATGTAGCAAATTGGCTTTAGGGGACTTTTTCTGCTTCCAGCATTCAGCAGCTATTTTAAGATTTTTGGAAGCAAAGGAATGGAGGGAGACAGGATGGCACGTTGAGGGAGAAGCGGTGCTGAGAGGAGCTGTCTGGCGATAGCTGTGGCTTGAGTGGGTTTGTTGGCTGAAAGGAGGGATTCATTGAAGAGGGAGTGATGGCCAAGGTGAGAAAGAGGATACTGGATGGAGCCCGGTTTCAGAGGAGGCTGAAGGGAGTGTCAGGATCACCAAAGTGAACTTTAAGGAAAAGGAGTTCAGACAGACTGACACTTCGGTAAACCACGGCTCCCAGTATTCAACACTGCGTGTAGTCTCCTCCCAAACTGGCTCGGGGCTTGGCCAGGTGACCAGCTTTGGCCAATAGGGCTCTAGCAAGAAGAAGCCAAGAGAGGCTTGCAAAGTGCCTACCCCTGGCCTGGGCGGCTTCCTCCTGGGATGCAGCCACTTGGAACCCAGCTGTTGTGCTGCAGAAGTTTAACTTAGCTATGAGAGAAGGCTGAGAGGAGGCCCTGGCTGCCAGCCAGCATCAGCTTCCAGTGATGTGAGTGTGCCATCCTGCTGCTGGGTCCTGCAGCCTTGGCTGATGCCATGTGGAACAGGGATGAACTGCCCTGCCGAGCTCTGCCCGTGTTGCAGAATTATGAGCAAAGGTGAGTTTTGTGATTTTAGGCCACGAAGTTTTGAGGTGGTTTGCAATGGAACAGAAGGGAATGCTTTTGTTCTGAGTTTTAGATTGAATTCTGCTTTATTATACTTTATTATATATTTGTAACAATTCTGTCTCCACCAATCAGTATTCACCTACCTAAGGGCACTGAGGCCCCAGCACTCTTGGAACCTTGATGTCTGGATCTACTGCGGTGACTCAGTGCAACAGTTAAAAGCCAGACTGTCCTAGTGTGAATCCAGCCTTGGCCATTCATTGGCTGTAAGACCTGAGCCAGGCCTGTGCCTCTGCCTGGGCCTTTGGATAGATGCCCTAAGAGGCCAGGAAGAAGAAAGCTGAAGCCAACGAGAGGCAGAATTGGGCGAGGCTCCACGCTATTCCCCTGCCGGGAAAGCAGCAGCTCTGCCCCTTGGCCTGCTCTGCTGACCAGGCATGACACACCACCTCATCAGCAGGGCCCATGGCACCCAGACTCTGCCCAGAGGGGCTGAGACAGCACTGCTAGGGGTCAGACGGTCACAGAATAAGCAACCTGAGACCTGGAAGGGCAAAAGCATCTTCTCCTACCTGGAATCAGAGGCATAGCTGAGGTCAAATATCAGGGCGGGAGGACCTGGGGGGCAGTCGGAGCCAGAGTTCACCCAGGGTGTTTGGTTGGGAGGAGCGTCCATCATCATCTTATCCATCGCCATCTCCATCACTGCAAACATCCAGTGAGCGTTACTGTGTGCCCAGCACTCATCTAAGCCCTTCACCTTTCTAAACTTCTTATCACAGCCACTTTTGCACACGAGCACATTATTATCTCCACATTGCAGCTGAGGACTCAAGGGACAGAGGAGTTTTGTGACTTGCTGAAGGACATGCAGCAGCTGCATAGCACAGCCAGGATTTGAACCCTGGAAGTCTGGCCCCAGAGCCTGCTCAGGACCACTCGGTGACACTATCGAGGGTTTCAGCCGCCTTCTCCATAACCCTGTGGTCTTGCTTTTGTCCTGCTCCCTCAAACACCTTTCACCAGGTCAGTGTTGAGCTTAAAAACCGAGACGCTTCGGTTATTGAAGCACTGCTCCAAATACCCGCTCTGTGCTCCCAATTAGGCCATCATTCCTGCCTTCCCTCCCTCTCATCCCTTCCTGGAAATTTATACCTTCTTTCTTTTTCTTTCCTTTTTTTTTTTTTTTGGAGACTTTTCTTTTTGACAGAGTCTTGCTCTGTCCCCCAGACTAGAGTACGGTGGGGTGATCTTGGCTCATTGCAGCCTCCGCCTCCCAGGTTCAAGTGATTCTCATGCCTCAGCCTTCCAAGTAGCTGGGACTACAGGTGTGTGCCATGAAGCCCAGCTAATGTTTTTTTTATTTTTAGTAGAGATAGGGTTTCACTGTGTTGGCCAGGCTGGTCTCAAACTCCTGGTCTCATGGTACCCACCCGCCTGGGCTTCCCAAAGTGCTGGCATTATTATAGGCATGAGCCACGGCGCCCACCTACACCTTTCTTGATTTGCCCAGCACGGTTGGCTTCCCACACCAGCGCATACTCCAGGGCCTGCCACAGTCTGCTTCCATGCCTGTGCTGACCACCGGGAGCAGCCCCAGGAGCCCTCCCTACACCATTCTGACAAATGTTCTTTCCAAGCCATGGGAGTAGCTAGGGAAAGGTGACCCACAGGGCAGTGGAGAAGACAGACAGCAGTAGGACACAGAGTCCTTCAGAAGGTGGCAGCCAACCCTGCCCGAGCTTTTCCAGCACCCTAAAGAGGCAAGTTTGCTTTCAGCAGAAGAGCTGGGGTTCAGACTGGGCATGGTGGCTCATGCCTGTAGTCCCAGATACTCAAGAGGTTGAGGTGGAAGGATTACTTGAGCCCAGGAATTCAAGGTTAGGGTGAGCTATGTTTGTGCCACTGGACTCCAGCCTGGGCAACAGAGCAAGACCCTGTCCCTTTTTTTTTTTTTTTTGAGATGGAGTCTCATTCTGTTGCCAGGCTGGAGTGCAGTGGCACGATCTCTGCTCACTGCAACCTTCCCCTCCCGGGTTCAAGCAATTCTCCTGCCTCAGACTCCTGAGTAGCTGGGACTACAGGCTTGCGCCACCATGCCCGGCTAGTTTTTTGTATTTTAGTAGAGACAGGGTCTCACCGTGTTGGCCAGGATAGTCTTGATCTCCTGACCTTGTGATCCACCCACCTTGGCCTGCCAAAATGCTGGGATTACAGGAGTGAGCCACCATGCCTAGGGAGGAGGGAGGAGGAGGATTTACAGCTGAAGGCAATCTACAAGGTATGTCAGGTTGTGATAAATAATTTGATATATTCTTCTATGAGTTTTATTCTCCTCTTTGTCTTCTTCTCTTTTCTCTTCCTCCAAATGTACAAGTAGTGGGTGATGTGGTCACTGTCTCTGGGTAGGGCTGTGACAGAGCAGAAAATAAAAGTTGCCCACCAAACACTAACTCCCTTCCTGGACTAGGTTTTTATATGTCTAGTCTAAGACACTCTGAGATGGAAAGAATTTCCTGGAGAAGTCAAAATGTCTTGGAGAAAGGTGAAGGACAAAGGGTACCTCTTCCCAGGGCAGAGGAGCTATAAGGAGGGATCAGCCATAGGTCCCGAACAGAGCAGACCTGGCCTGGCTCCCGGGTAGACTGCAGAAGCGATAACAGAAGAGTGTCATGCGGCGGGGATCAGTTAGATGGAATTTGCGGAGGTTCTAAGCCTGAGGCTATGGGGCAGGGATGGCCAGTGTCTCAGCAGCAGCCATGTGGACATGTGTCCAGTGAAGAAATACCTTGCACACAGCCTGAGATTCCAGACCCAGAGAACAACCATGGGGCCGTTGGTCAGGGAGGAGCAGGGGACACATCTTCAAGATCTGGGGTTAAGTTCCCCCTAGTTTAGCAGACTAGCTGATTTATAAAACACAAAGTTAAACTTCATGTGCACCTGAGTTTGCGAACTGACATTTCCGCCCACTGCACACATTCCCATGTTGTGAGTCTTGGGGATCCAATCTGTTCCTGTTCTTGTTGGAACAAGGGAGCCCACTAGGTCCCATCTGCTGGGCTGGGAGGTGGAGAGCAGGGGCCTGGCTTTCCCTCAGCTGCCAGGCAACTGTTTCTAGGTTGCTAATCTTGACACCTGCCCAGTTCCCTCAGCCTCAGGGAAGGCCAGGGTAGCTGGAGTTACACCCATGAGTCAGGGAGCTTGGGGAAAACATGCACAAGTGACCAGGAGACAGGGAAAGGAGGCTGCAGGAAGGTTGGGATTTCAAACCTTTTTGAGAATGATGTACTGAGCATCTGCTATGTACCAGGTCCTGGGCTAAAATCTGGAAGATAAGATAAAAAAGTCGGCACGGTGGCTCACGTCTGTAATCCCAGCACGCTGGGAAGCCAAGGCAGGTGGATCATGAGGTCAGAAGTTTGAGACCAGCCTGGCCAATATGGTGAAACCCCATCTCTACTAAAAAACACAAAAATTAGTGGGGCATGCTTGTGCAACCGTGTAGTCCCAGCTACTTGGGAGGCTGTGGCTGCAGAATCACTTGAACCCAGGAGGCAGAGGTTGCTGTGAGCCAAGATCATGCCACTGCACTCCAGCCTGGGCAACAGAGCAAGACTCTGTCTCAAAAAGAAAAAAAAAAAGGCTGGACGCTGTGGCTCATGCCTGTAATCCCAGTACTTTGGGAGGCCAAGGCAGGTAGATCGCCTGAGGTCAGGAGTTGGAGACCAGCCTGCCAACATGGTGAAACTGCCATCTCTACTAAAAATACAAAAATTAGCTGGGAATGGTGGTGCATACCAGTAGTCCCAGCTACTCGGGAGGCTGAGGGAGGGGAATTACTTGAACCCAGGAGGTGGAGGTTCCAGTGGGCCACGATCTCGCCACTGCACTTCACCCTGGGTGACAAAAGCGAAACTCCATCTGGAAAAAAAAAATAAGTACACTACAAAGCACTGTTTCAGAGCCTGGCACATAGTAGATGCTTCATAAATCCTACATACCTCATACTCTTCCTGGAAGGATGCAAAAATGAGAGAAATACAATTTCACTCTCAAGGATCCTAAGATTTTGGAAGAGGATCAAGACTCTCATGTACAGCTCTCTACAACCCAGGTAAAGGAAGGTGAACACCATAGCTCAGGCCTAGAGATCCAAGGGGCTCAGGGGAGGGACAGAGAACACTTGAGTGAGGCTTCATGTTGAGGTACTGATATGGCTTGGCTGTGTCTCCACCCAAATCTCATTTTTAATTGTAGTTCCCACAATTCCTACATGTCATGGGAGGGACCCTGTGGGAGGTAACTGAATCATGGGGGCGGGCCTTTCCCATGTTGTTCTCGTGTTAGTGAATAAATCTCACGAGATCTGATGGTTTTATAAAGGAGAGTTCCCCTGCACAAGCTCTCTCTTGCCTGCTGCCATGTAAGATACCCCTTGTTCTAATGCCATGATTGTGAGGTGTCCCCAGCCATTTGGAACTGAGTCAGTTAAACCTCTTTCCTTTGTGAATTAGCCAGCCTCAGGTATATCTTTATTAACAGCATGAGAAAAAACAAATACAGGTACCATGTCAAGATTGAGGGTACATACTGGGGATGTGGGAGGTGAGGAGATGGACAGAGGACAGGACTTGTGGGAAGCTACTGGTAGACTGAGCCACAGGAGAACATATTCTGGCAGTCACTAACTTCCAGAGTGAACGTTCACATGCAAATCAATTGTTTGGAATTTGGAACGCATTTTCCCATGGGAACAACACCATAAATGGAGGCCGGGATCTTAGGCCAGAGGATGGAAACAGATTTACTCCCACAGTGTTATTCAACTAGGTTGCTCATAGCATTCCTTAGTTCAGAATTCAGGGAGATGGGAGCCCTGGGGCCACCTCCTTGTGGGGCTGGACCTGCCCAAGGTTAAGGTGTTTTTTGTCTGGGATATGGAATGGTTTAGGAGGAGATTAAATTTGAGAAATCATATGGTTGATTATAATTGCATTTCACAGTAAAATATCAGGTGACATACATGTATAATTACATATTAGAGTATTCAGGAGAGAGTGATAAAATAAATTTTCAATTACTATCAAATCAGCAGACAGGCTAATCTTAGAATTTCATAGTGGCTAAAGCAGTACTGTTTGATATAAATGCCTCCTAATCCCTAAGTCAATATGACTGGTATCTTAAAAAGAAGGGTTTGGACCCAGAGACGGACACACATGCGCAGACAGACACACATACACAGAGAAGGCCATGTGAAGATGAGGGCAGAGATTGGGCGATGTTTCTACAAGCCAAGGAACTTGAAAGATTGCCTGTAAACCACCAGCAGCAGGGGAGCAGCATGGAACAGATTCACCCCACCTCACAGGGAACCCATTCTGCCAACACCCCGATCTCAGGCTTCAGCCTCCAGAACTGTGAAACAATGCATTTCTGTGGTTTAAGCCACAGACCTGTCCCTCCTTATACCACCCCTTCCCCGTGAGGATGTACCCGTTTTCCTTCACCTTTCTCCAGGACGTTTTGTCTTCTCTAGGAAATTCTTTCCACCTCAGGGTGTCTTAGACTAGACCTATGAAAACATAGTCCAGGAAGGGAGTTAGTATTTGGTAGACAGCTTTTATTTTCTGCTCTGTCGCAGTTCTGCCCAGAGACACTGGTAATTTGTGGTACTTTGTTACGGCAGTCCTAGCAAACGAATACCAATATTAGAGTACAGACAGTAGCAGTGGAAACTGACATGCAACACATCCACCACTCTAGTAGAGCTGAGCAGGCCAGGGACCCTTCACAGAAACAGAGGCAGACAACTGCAGACTGACCAGTGCCCTCTAACACGGCCTGGGGCCAGCGCTGTGACTAACAACAGCTCCCAATACTAGCCACCCAATCAGATAGTATTTCTTGGGGGATTTGAAGGGAGTGCAAGACCCTCAAAGAAGGTGGACACAAGTGTAGAGGGAAGTTAAAACCTGGAGATCAGGGAAAGGAGGCATGGAAGAATCATGCACGAGCAGATCCTTCAAGTGGAGGGGAGAGTGGAGACAGGCTTTGGGAGCAGCGAGAGAAGCAGAGACTCAAGGGTGGATCAGAAGCCAAGGCAAATATGGGCCAAGACACACCTGTGATGCCGCGCCTCGGGGCAAGAGCAGTCCCACTGTTTTTGCAGGGTGAAGAGGTGCTCACGCCTCTGCTTCCAGGGGCTGGCAAGCTGCCAGAACTCTCGTTATCCCAGTTAAGGTGCCAGCCTCCTGGACACCTCACCTCCTCATGCAGCCTTAAAATGACCTCACCCGGGGGGGGCACGGTGGCTCACCCCTGTATTCCCAGCACTTTGGGGGGCCAAGGCGGGTGGATCACGAGGTCAAGAGGTCGAAACCATCCTGACCAACATGGTGAAACCCCGTCTCTACTAAAAAATACAAAAATTAGCCAAGTGTGCTGGTGCATGCTTGTAGTCCCAGCTACTCCGGAGGCTGAGGTGGAAGAATCACTTGAACCGGGAGGCAGAGGTTGCAGGGAGCCAAGATTGTACCACTGCACTCCAGCCTGGTGTCAGAGCAAGACTCCGTCTCAAAAAAAACCAAAAAAACAAAAAATGACCTCACCCGTGCCAGGTACAGCACCTGAGCTGGTCTCTGCACCCGCCGCACGCCCCCCCCCATAACCCAAAAGAATCTAACACATTGCTACGCAGGCAGTAGAAAACATAGAAAAGCCAAAATAAGAAAAGAAAAGGTGGGCACGGTGGCTCACTCCTGTAATCCCAGCATTTTGAGAGGCTAAGGCGGGCAGATCATCTGAGGTCAGGAGTTCAAGACCAGCCTGGCCAACATGATGAAACCCCATCTCTACTAAAAATACAAAAATTAGCTGGGCGTGGTGGCGGGCACCTGTAGTCCCAGCTACTTGGGAGACTGAGGCAGGAGAATCACTGAACCTGGGAGGTGGAGGTTGCAGTGAGCGAAGACAGCATCACTACACTCCAGACTTTGCAACAGAGCAAGACTATCTTAAAAAAATAAAGAAGGGGGATTAAAAGAAAGAATTTATGCTGTGCCACCAAAAAATGCACATGTCAGAAACTGTACTTTGGCCAGGTGTGGTGACTCATGCATGTAATCCCAACACTTTCAGAGACCTGGGCAGGTGGATCACTTGAGGAGTTCGACACCAGCCTGGTCAACATGGCAAAACTCTGTCTCTACTAAAAATATGAAAATTAGCTGGGCCTGACGGTACATGCCTGTAGTCCTAACTATTTGGGAGACTGAGGCAGGAGAATCGCTTGAACCCAGGAAGAGAGGGTGCAGTGAGCTGAGGTTGTGCCACTGCACTCCAGCCTGGGTGACAGAGCAACACTCTGTCTCAAAAAAAAATAAAAAAAAAAAAAAGAAGAAAAGGCACCTGTAACCCAGAAACAACCGCAATTAATATTTCAGTGTTTATTCTTCCTCAAAGTCTTTTATTCTCTGCATATATTTTTACAAAATAGGGTAGTACTATATGTACGGTTTTGTGACATTGCTTTTCTTTAAACAGTCTCCAAAATATATTTTTCTAAATCAATTAAAAATTGTCATTATATGTAGTGGGTATTCCATTGTGTGCGATGTGCTTAATCAGTCTTCTATTGTTGCCAGGCAAGGTAGCTCACGCCTGTAACCTTAGTGACTCGGGAGGCTAGGTGGGAGGACCACTTGAGGCCAGGAGTCTAAGACCAGTGTCGGCAACCTAGCAAGACCCCATCTCTAGGTGCACACGTGCAGTCCCCGCTATATTCTACAGGCTGAGGCAAGGAGGATTGCTTGAGCCCAGGAGTTCAAGACTGCAGTGAACCATGATTTTGCCACTGGACTTCAACCTGAGTGACGATTTGAGACCCAGTCTAAAAAAGAATTTTTAAAAATGTCCTATTGTTGTGATTTAGTTTGTATCCAGTTTTAATGTGCATAGCTTTTGATTTAACTATCCTACTTTTAGGACTATCTCCCACAAAAGTAAAGCACTAGTTTGTTTGTTTGTTTGTTTGTTTCTTTCTTTCTTTCTTTCTTTCTCTCTCTCTCTTTCTTTCTTTCTTGAGATAGGGTTTCATTTCCATCACCCAGGCTAGAGTGCAGTGGCATGATCTCATCTCACTGCAACCTCTGCCTCCTGGCCTCAATCGATCCTCCCTCTCCTGCCTCAGCCTTTTGAGTAGCTGGGACAACAGGCACGTGCCATCATGCTCAACTAATTGTTAGTATTTTTCGTAGAGACAAGGTTCACCATGTTGCCCAAGCTAATCGAACTCTGGAGCTAAAGTGATCCACTGACCTCAGCCTCCCAAAGTGCTGGGATTCCGGGTGTGAGCCACCACGCCCAGCCTACTAGTTTCTAATATTTACAGAGATGTTTATCACAATATTACTAATAACAGCAGAAATCACTGGATCTCTACCAATATGGGAGTGTTGAATAATCCACAGCACATTCTATACTATGAAATGTTGAACTGCTATTAAGAGTGAGATGAAGTGAGATGAATCAATATTACTTACCAGAATAATCATGATAAGTAGCTAAAGGAAAAAGCTTACAAACTAATTGCATAATGTAATTTTTGCTCTTTATGTTTGTTTGTTTTTAGAGACTAGGTCTCGCTCTGTCGTCCAGGCTGGAATGCAGTGGCATGATCATGGCTCACTACAGTCTTGACTTCCCAGGCTCACACAATCCTCATGCCTCAGCCTCCTGAGTAGCTACAGTCACCATGCCTGGCTAATTTTTAAAAATATTTTGTAGAGACAGAATCTGCTTATGTTGCACAGGCTGGTCTCAAATCCTGGTGTCAAGCAATCCTCCGACCTCGGACTCCCAAAGTGCTGGAATTACATATGTGAGCCATTGTGCCTATCCTGATTTTTGCTTTCAATTAAAATTTTGTAAACGGAGGTGGGAATCCCTCTATACATTTTTGCAAATTTGTATCTATTCATATCTTCATGGGAAAAATAACAGGAAAAAACTCACCAAACTTAACATTGCTCACCTCAGGAGATGGCGTTGGAGATACTTGCTTCGTTCCAAGAATATGTATGGATTTTGCCATTTGAATGCCACAGTAAGAAAGAACACCGTGCTCCAGTGCAGGATTGTGGCAGGAATTTGAGTCTTTAATTCCTTCAGGGTGCTTGTAGAAGATAGAACAGTGCAATGAAAAAAATCAGATAGACCCAGCAATACTCCTTATTACAACATGACCTTCAGTGAGTCATTCACCTCCCTGTCTGTAAAATGGGGGCAACAGCAATCTCTACCTGTCAGTGTTCGGGTGCAGGCAATGTCAGGAAATATAGTAAGTAGGGATAAAATATTTTTTCTAACTGTTAATCCAGTTTGTAAGTGATACCATTTTTTTTTTTTTTTGGAAACGAGTCTCTCTCTGCAGCCCAGCCCAATTCTGGAGTGCAGTGACACAATCTGGGCTTACTGCAACCTCCGCCTCTTGGGTCCCTGTTCAAGCAATTCTCCTGCCTCAGCCTCCTGTTGCTGGGATTACAGGCATATGCCACCATGCCTGGCTAATTTTTGTATTTTTAGTAGAGACAGGGTTTCACCATGTTGGCCAGGCTGGTCTTGAACTCCTGACCTCGTGATCCGCACACGTCGGTCTTTCAAAGTGCTGGAATTACAAGTGATACCATTTTTTAAAGTGGCAAGTGCAAAGGAGAAAGATCTATTGAAGCCCCTCTGTGAGCATGTGAGTTCTGCTTGAGAAGCTGCCCCAGGTTAGCTCTTCTAAGCTGCTCGTGGCTAATTCCCTTCCTTCAACTTCCCTTGGTGCTTGGCTCAGTGGTGATGGAGTTTCTGAAGATAGGGCAGGGGTTACACAGTGACCGTTGGGAAGCTGGGGCGGGCCCCGCAGGAGCTCCGAGGATTGATGTGCATGGTTAGCAAACAGCTCAGTTCTTTGGGAAGTTTCTATGGGGAAAATGCTATTTTGGCAAGAGGGTAAAGACAGCCCCACCTTTAGCCGTAGCCGTGGAATCACGGTGGGGGCGTGCCTGGTGCATGGGCTCCTGAGAGGCATGAACCGCGGGGCTCACCCCCTATTCCTGCTGCCATTCCCTCTATGGCCGCACGGTGGCGCTGCTCCATCTCCAACTGCGGCCGTCTATGGTGCTTCCCAGTGAAACCCGCTATTAATATGAAGCACTTAAAAAGAAAGAAAGAAACCTGCCAGAACTTTCCAATCACACTGTCCTAAAAGCTGAAGACTACGAAAAAGAACATAGACTCAAAGGACACCGTCAATCAAAACTTTAGTTTGCCAGGCCTGACTTGTTTCCTGCAGCTCATCATTTTCTACCCAGTCCATCAGGGACCCCGGGACTAGGACTCCCTAGATCCCCACCTCCAAATAAAGCCCACCAACATTTGTAGCTCCCCAGGAAGCAGAACGAATGGAGGTTCACATACTCTATGTCTACATATTTTCAGGTTGTTCAGTCAAGCTGGTAAACCCTTAAATGAAGTATGCTCCATCCTTCGCCTTGACGTAGATACCTTCATAACCACCTAAAAGACCAGGCTGACTTTAGGATTTGCAGCCTCCTTGGAGATCCGTGCCCATGGCTCTCCACTTCTGGCCCCTGGCCCGCCCACCCACGCTCATCCTTTTGCATCATGAGGAGCCTCACATGCATGTGGATACTCCAGCTTACACATCCAAGCTTCTTCCACACCCACACCTCTCACAACCCTGAAAACAGCTACCCCTTGGCCACCCCTAGGACCCAGCATGTGAACAAAGGTAGTGAGATCCACTCTTGGGAAGAGAGCCCCAGAAAAAATGAAGATGCTCCTGCAGGCCCAGGGGCTTGCTGTAATTTGGGTAGGAACTCTAGTGTCCTGGTACACATAGCTTAGTCTTGGGTGGGTGTACGGACTCCCTTTGTAAGAAGGAGGATGGCCCGAGGAGGTGCACAGCAGGAGCTTCTCCTGCTCTGGGCCCAGGGGATGGAGGCAGGGAAAGATGACATCCTTAACTTCCTCCATCCCTCAGGAGTGCCCCTAGACATCTGGACTTCTGGAAATATGGATTGTGAGAGGCTAAGTCCCCTCTTAGTTCCTCTTTCCTGCTGTGGAGCCCCCTCATGTCCAGCGATTGGCAGCAGGAAAGACCTCACCCTTCAGGCAAGACCATAATATCTGCCCTTGAAGGCTTTCTCTTTCAGCCCTCAACAATATCTCAATAAAAACAGCAACCCAGCATTGGACAGAGGCCTGCAGTAATGAGTGGTGGCACAGAAGCCGTCCTTTCAAGGGCTCAGAGTGCCGTTTCTCTCTCAGGGGATGGATAATTCCTGCCTTAATGCAATCCTTCCTCTGCCCAGTCACCAGCTGATGGGAACGCAGCTCCAGCAAGAGATAAGGAATCTTTGCCTGAAATGAAAAATTCATGAAGAAAGACGAGGAATGGGACACTCAGAGAGCTGCCAAGTTGCTGTGCTCTGGGGACCTGACAAGAAGCTCAAAAAGCCAAATGGAAATTTTCTCTCCTCTCCAGCATCTCCCAGTGTGACCCCTTCCATGTTTGGGGCTCTCGTCCCTGCTGTACCTGGTCACAGCTCTGCAGTCTCACCCACACCCATATGCCAGGGGATCCCGCAAGAGGGGTACTTCTGCCCACCCAGGCCAGCTACTTGGCACCCACTCACACTGTCACAAAATGTTCACTGTGGCTCGACAAGTTGGCACAGTTCTGACCACCTGCCTCCTAGACTAGACCTGGAGGAAACCCAAACTGGCCATCATTTGTCCCTGGGAGACACCTACAGATCACTTCCTGTTCCAATTTTCTGACCCACAGATCTGATCAAAATTCATTAGGTTGATCATTGGTCATAACTTATAACTTGGGAAGGCAGCCCTGAATTTCTTGTCACACTGTTGGGCAGACAGTGGTTTGGATGAAATGAAGGGCGGAAGAACTCTCAAACCATGAGTTGGATAATTTAACTCTATCACAGGGATAGGCTTGAGAAGTGTGACTGGCTAGCTGATGACACACAAAATGGCACAGCAGTCGCAGGTGCCATTCCAGAGGTGGTGGGTTCCAGAGCAGTAATGATCCACAGTAATGACGTAGGAGGGTAGGCTCCCATCGCAGAGGATTCTGCCACCGAAGAAGTCTGCCAGACTCCACTGTCTACGGGAAATGGGAAACTTGAGTCTCATGTTGCAGAGCCGCTGTTCCTCCTCCCAACTGCAGGGTCCATGGCCGGAGGAAGACCTCACTGTCCCCTGCCCAGGCCAGCTGTGGAACGCAGGTCCTCCAGGAACTTGGGGGCTCTTCTTGGGCTCCCAGCGCGTTGGCTCTTGGTTCCCAGGTCTTCCAGCATTTATGCAGCCTTTTCCATTCAAAGCAGGAACTGGATTCAGATAGCAGTGTCTATTGAAAAGCTTGTCCCTTCAACCAGCCCCTGAGAAACACCACAAGGCCTTTAAAAAACAAAACAACAACAGCAACAAAAAACTCCTCCCAAAACAAAGAATTTGTTCACCCATTTTCTCCATAGAGCTTTACCATGAAGAACACAAATTTAAAAACCTACAGACTTATCTGCCCTCTGCCCCATCGCAGCACAAGCAACAAAAAGAACACAGGTCATATTCTCAGTGGGCCACCCTGACATACACAGACGCTTAGCAGTTAAGTCTAGAGCACCAAGTCCAAGTGTAATCTGTTTCTTCTTTTATGTATAGAAAGTTGTTTGAAGTTGTTTCCTCCAGATTTTAAGTGATTTGTGCATGGAACACTTGAAAAGTATAAGAATAAAGACAAAAGGGAGCTCTTTTCCTCAGTGCTGCCTACAGAGGTGGGAGCCATCTCCTCCTGGGCATCATGGCTGCCCTCAGACCCCTTGTGAAGCCCGAGATCGTCAAAAAGAGGGCCAAGAAGTTCATCCAGCACCAGTCAGACTGATATGTCAAAATTAAGCGTAACTGGCTTAATGACAGCAGGTTCATAGAAGGTTCAAGGGCCAGATCTTGATGCCCAACATTGGTTATGGGAGCAACAAAAAAACAAAGCACATGCCGCTCAGTGGCTTCCAGAAGTTCCTGGTCCACAATGTGAAGGAGCTGGAAGTGCTGCTAATATGCAACAAATCTTACTGTGCTGAGATCGCTCACAATGTTTCCTCCAAGAACCATAAAGCCATGGTGGAAAGAGCTACCCAGCTGGCCATCAGAGTCACCAATCCCAATGCCAGGCTGTGCAGTGAAGAAAATAAGTAGACAGCTCATGTGCACATTTTGTGTTTAAATAAAACTGGAAAAACTGGGGGAGGGGGAAAAAGACAAAAGGGAAAAGTGTCCATCATCTCACTAGGTTTGTTCTGTGCCTTTTTAAGTTTCATTTGAAATCAGACTGTATATACAATGTGGATCAAGAGTATTTTCTGCAGCCATTAAAAAAAAAAAAGAATGAAATCATGTCCTTTGCAGAAACAGGAATGCAGCTGGAGGTCATTATCCTAAGTGAATTAAGGAAGAAACAGAAAATCAAATACCGCATATTCTCACTTACAAGTAGGAGCTAAACAATGGGTACTCATGGACATAATGATGGAAACAGACACTGGGAACTCTAAAAATGGGGAGAGAGGAAAGGGACGAGGGAAGGGTTGAAAAACTACCCCTACTGGGGGCCGGGCACAGTGGCTCACGCCTGTAATCCCAGCACTTTGGAAGGCCAAGGCAGGTGGATCACCTGAGGTCAGGAGTTCGAGACCAGTGTGGCCAACATGGGGAAACCCCATCTCTACTAAAAATGCAAAAAGTTAGCCAGGCGTGGTGGCATGCACCGGTAATCCCAGCTACTTGGGAGGCTGAGGCACAAGAGTTGCTTGAACCTGGGAGGCAGAGGTTGCAGCAAGTCAAGATCGTGTCATTGCACTCCAGCCTGGGCAGTAAGAGCGAAATTCCATCTCAGGAAAAAAAGAAAAAGAAAAACTACGTACTGTGTACAATGTTCACTATTTGGGTGATGGGTTCAACAGAGCTCAGACCCCAGCATTATACAATACGCTCGTGTAGTAAACCTGCACATGTACCTCCTGAATCTAAACAATTCAAAACGGATCATTTTTTTTTTTTTTTCTGAGACAGGGTCTCACTTTGTCACCCAGGCTAATTTTTTGTATTTTTAGTAGAAACAGGGTTTCACCATGTTGGCCAGGCTGGTCTCGAACTCCTGACCTCAGGTGATCTGCCCACCTCAGCCTCCCAAAGTGCTGGATTACCAGATGTGAGCCATGGTGCCTGACCTAAAAAAGATAAAAAGAGTATTTTCCCAAGGAAACATATTAATAGCTGCCTAACTGTTCATAATATGGTTATGCCATAGTTTGCATGATTAATAGCTGCCTAATTATTCATAATATGGCTATGCCACAGTTTGCATGATTAATAGTTGCCTAATTATTCATAATATCACTATGCCATAGTTTGCATGATCATGAGGCTGAAGCCACACCAGTCAGAAGTGACTGAGCTTGCAGTGGGGGAAGTATGCCAGGCTTCAGGAAGCTAGAACAGGCAGAGCAGTAAGGTTTAAGCTCCGAGCCACCACCAAAGCCTGAGCGTATTTCAAAAATAGGAATGTTGGAAGATATAGCACACAGATGGAAAGAAACCTTTTAAAACTGAAGGCTGAAAAGAAAAAGAGCTGGAATCCTGAGGCCATGCTGATGTCCAAGAAAAAGCACAATATGTGAAGAAGGGTGTTTGAGGCCCTGCGTTTGCTGTTCATCAGGAATATAAAGGTTGTTCTGGGCTGGTCACCTTGGTTCACGCCTGTAATCCCAGCACTTTGGGAGGCTGAGGCAGATGGATCATCTGAGGTAGGGAGTTCGAGCCCAGCTCCTGGCCTCAAGTGCTCCACCTGCCCCCGCCTCCTAAAATGTTGGGATTACAGGTGTGAGCTATTGCGCCTGGCCAAAGATTGCTGTTTCTTGATAGAACATAGAATTCTTTTCTTTTCAGGTCAAGTTTATTTTTTTCTTTTTACATATGAAAAATGTACTCATAGCCAAAACTCCTAGAGTATAGAAAAGCATGAAGTATAAGGAAGTAAATAAAAATCACCAGTAATCTGACTACCAAACATAACCACTGCTGACATATTAATATAAATCCTGCCAGACTCTTTGCCTATATATGCATTCTCAATCAATCTCTGCCCCTCTCTCTCTCACACACACACACACACACCCACACATAAACACAAAGAGAAGGGGGAGTATTCATACTATACATACAGTTTTTTTTTTATTGTGGTAAAGCATAAATAACAAAATTTACCTTTTTTTTTCTCTCTTTTTTTTTTTTTTTGAGACAGAGTGTCACTTTGTCACTAGGCGCCAGGCTGGAATGCAGTGACGCGATCTCAGCTCACCTCAACTCTACCTCCTGGTCCAAGCGATTCTCCGGCCTCAGCCTCCTGAGTAGCTGGGATTACAGGTATGCGCCACTATGCCTGGACAATTTTTGTAGTTTTAGTAGAGATGGGGTTTCTCCATGTTGGTCAGGTTAGTCTCAAACTCTCAACCTCAGGTGATCCGCCCGCCTCAGCCTCCGAGAGTGCTGGGATTATAGGCATGAGCCACCGCATCTGGCCCCAAATTTACCATTTTAAGCATTTTTAGGTGTATGGTCCTGTGGCACTAAGTCCATTCACATTTGTACATCCATCTCCACAACTGACTTCCAGAACCTTTCATCTTCTCCATCTGAAATTCTGTACCCTTCAAATCAGCGGTCCCCAGCCTTTTTCGTGAAAGACAATTTTTTCAGGAACAGGGTAGGGTGGAGGGGATGTTTTCGGCATAAACTGTTCCACCTCTGCTGCCTCTGAACCCACCTTCTGCTGTGTGGCTGGTTCCTAACAGGTCATAGACAGGTGCCAGTCCATGGCCCAGGGGTTGAGGAGCCCTGCATTAAATAAGAACCCCCATTACCCCTCCCCTAGCCCCGACAACCACTATTCTACTTTTTGTCTCTGCATAATTTGGTGACTTTAGGTACCTCATGTGTGTAGAATCATACAGTATTTGCCCTCTCATGTCTGGCTTCTTTAGCATAATGCCTTTAAGCTTCATTTATGCTATGGCATGTGTCAGAATTTCCTTTCTTTTTAAGACTTAATAATAGTCCATTGTATGTATTAATATATTTAACAATATGTTATATTCATCTGTTGATGGACACTTGGTACAAATAGTTCTTTAGGCTGCTTTTTCCACTTAATATATTCTAGACAGCATTTCATGGCAACAAACTATAATTACATTATTTTAATGACTATTTGGTATACTGTTTAACCAATATTCTATAAGTTATTTAACTAGATTGCTAACAGTGAACATTTGATTATAGTTTTTTGCTTAATAAACTTATCAGTGATGAACAATTTTTCCAACTTTTATTGAGAAATATATCGGACAGGAGAGGATATAATGTATATGTAAAGCCGCAAGAATAATAACAAAATGAACAGTCTGTATCCTACTCCCAGCTGAAGAAACAGCATCCTCAGAGCCTCAGAAGCCCCTGCAGGCCCTGCCCATCTCGTCGCCCTCTCGTTCGCCCAGAGGGATCTCTGTCCTGATTTTTGTGTTAACCATTCCCATGCTTTTCTCTGTAATTTTATTATGTGAGTATATATACTTCTCCCCAAAACTCTAGAGCCTGAATATAAGTCTACTGGGTAAAAGAAAACACACAGGAGCTGTGGGCATCTTGGATCCTGGCCTTCCTTTACACACTCAACGCATCCAGCTCTTTCCAGCTCAGAGAGCCCCTCCTCCAGCACTGGTGTGATTCTCCACCTCCTCCTTCCAGGAAACCCTCCTTCCTACGAGGCTGGTATCCTTCCTCCCAATCTCACCACTTTGGAGGTCCTGCCCTCTGGTGTATGATATTCTCTTCCACCTGATGGCCTCTTTTTTTTTTTTTTTTCTGACTATCTGTAGATGGCTCTTGGATAAAATTAATACTCAAACACTCCCTTCCTATGAACAAACCATGATCTTAGAAACGATATTGTTTAAATGCACATTAAGGAGGCATTCAATTAAATGCAGCATAATTAAGATCCCTTCTATCCCAACTGAATATAGGCATTTCCACAGTTTTCCAGAGAAGTTTTAGCTTTCCCCCTTTGCTTCACCCTCATGTCTATGTAGACTCTAGCTTTGGTTCTCCTCAAGCATGTGCTAACTCCTTCCTTCCAGAAGCCCCCCACGATATAGAAATGACAGCACCCTGCTTGCTTCTGCCCCAATGCAGGATCCCATGGAAAAGGAAAGCTTTCTTGGTAATTGCAGAGAATGGAATCTGAGGCTATATACTGGTATTGGCAACCATTTACACCATACCTGCTATGTTCCTGGCACTTTACATGTATTATCTGAAGAGTACATTTTATTACTTTTGCACATAAGGAAACTCAGGTTCAATCGCTGTTGGAAATAGATGTTGGAAATAGATGCTTAGTGCCCCAAAGAAAAATCAG
The DNA here is from genome assembly GCA_963574635.1 of Cheracebus regulus. Lineage (NCBI taxonomy): Eukaryota > Metazoa > Chordata > Mammalia > Primates > Pitheciidae > Cheracebus > Cheracebus regulus. Next base: position 3,553 of record CAUYQU010029714.1, on the reverse strand, counting down.
CACTGAGACAAAGGATTTTTCAGCAAAGCAATTTTTACTTCTTGGACTGCAGGAAGGGTACTCTCACTAGCCATTTTGCTACAAGAGTACAATGAACAAAGGGAAACACACAAATGTATTTCTTACACATTTGGAGTCATCCTTACTGCTGTGTCTGATCTCCGTTGGATGGAGCCAGACCTCCCAATGTAAACTAAAACCTGATTGGCTAACAACTTAAAACTTTTCTAAACAGGTAAAAGCAATGGAGAGCTGGGACATGCCTGTGAGCACGTCCAGCACAGATACCTTGGTTAAAGTACAAGGATGTAGAATGTACTATGTGCCTGTAAGCATGGCATGTCTAACAGCTCCACAGGATAGGGCTTAGCAAAGAGTTACTAGCACACTTAAGATTTATTCTTTAACAAGAAATGAAACTTTAAAAAGGAACTTTTCTACTTCCCACACTGAGGCATGGAGAAACACTGCTGCCTGCACACACAAGTAAACGGGAGGTGCTGGGGGTCTTTCCAGCCAAAGCCATAGCAGAAGGGCTGGGCAGAAACCTGTGCTGAGCAAGATACCTTTTCAGTAAAGGGTACCCCTTGCAGCAGGCCAAGAGAGCCATGGGCCAGCCAAGAGCCCGAGCCAGGCTGTGGTGAAACAGTTCCCTTTGGTGTCTGCAGCTGACCCCCGATCACTAGGTGATACAACCTGGCTGTGTTGGTCATCCTTTCTTTTCTTTTCCTTTTTTTTTTATATATATATTTGAGACGGAGTTTCACTCTTGTTGCCCAGGCTGGAGTGCAATGGCGCAATCTCGGCTCACTGCAACTTCCGCCTCCCGGGTTCAAGCGATTCTCCTGTCTCAGCCTCCCGAGTAGCTGGGATTACAGGCATGCACCATCACGCCTGGCTACTTTTTTGTATTTTTAGTAGAGACTAAGAACTAAATAGTAGAGACTAAAAACTAAATAGAAACACTAACCAACAGGGTTTCTCCATGTTGGTCAGGCTGGTCTTGAACTCCCTACCTCAGGTGATCCGCCTGCCTCGGCCTCCCAAAGTGCTGGGATTACAGGCATGAGCCACCCTGCCCGGCCGTGTTAGTCATCCTTCCTCCAGATGCCACGAAGTTTGGAAAACGTGGCTGCATCCTTGTGAGGTCACCATGCTGAGGGAGTGTGGGCTCTGAATAAGCAAGTGGCAGCAAGTCTTGAGAGTCACAGCTCTTTCTGCTCCACTTCCATAGGGTTGAGAAAGATGTGAATTGATGGTGGGGCCCCAGATGCCTTCCTAGAGACCTGGCTGGTGTTCCACAGCCCCTCCTGCCTGCTTCTATCCTGACACTCTGTGGAATGAACTCTATTCACTTGTTTTCCATCTTTCCTTTCCGGGCTCTGAGGGTCCAAACCTTGAGATAGGGATGATGACACATCGGGCTCTCCACTAACAGCCTGATGCCTGTACATGATCAGCCACTGTTTAATGAGTGAACTAATTCTTCAATAAACCAGTGGATGATCACATGAAAGAAATGGCCTAGTGGTACTCTCTGGCCACAAACACTGAATCACCTTCCTCTGCTTTACCATAGAAGAAGTTAGAATTTATTTTTCCAAGACCAAAGCCCTAGACTTCACAGTCTTTTTCTGTTTTTCTCCCCTACAGGTCTTCTCCCGCTCAGGGTCGCCTGCAGGGCATTCTGTGGGCAACTAACCATCTGATGTTAATTTTATAGGACTCAAGGGAGAGATTTTTATACTTACACACATGCACACACACATGTACACACACAAACTCTGTGTGCATGTATAAATGATTTCAGTTATGTACTGCTACATAACAAACCACCCTCAATCTAAGTAGCATAAAACAACCATTTTATTTTGCATATGGGGTCTTTTAGTCAGGAAATTAGACAGTAACTAGCAGGGGTGGCTAGCCTCTGCTCCCTGATGTCTGGAACCTTCGCTGGAAAGACTTGAAAGCTGAGAACAACTCAACAATTGGGGGCTGGAGTCATCTGGAGGCGTCCTCACCCACATCTGGTGGTTTGGCTGGAAACTCAGCTGGGCTGTCAGCCCAAACACCTACATGTGATCCTTTCATGTGTTCTCTCCACATAGGCTAGTTGGGCTTCGTCAGATGAGCTGGTAGCTGGGGTCCAAGGGAAGGTGTCCTGAGAAAGCAAAGCACAAGTGCACGGCATTCTTATGACCTGGCCCCAGAAGTCACAGAGCACCATATGGCACCATAGTGTGGGAAGTAGAAAACTTCCTTTGTATAGTTTCCTTTCTTGTTAAAGAATAAATCATAAGAGTGCTAATAACCCTTTGTTAAGCCCTATCCTGTGTAGCTACATGCCACGCTTACAGGCACATAGCATATTCTATGTCCTTGTACTTTAACCAAGATATCTGTGCTGGACGTGCTCACAGGCATGTCCCAGCTCTCCATTGCTTTTACCTGTTTAAAAAAGTTTTAAGTTGTTAGCCAGTCAGGTTTTAGTTTGGATTGTGAGGTCTGACTCCAGTCAGCAGAGATCTGACACAGCAGTAGAGACAAGCCCAAATGCATAAATAAATAAATGTGTCTGTTTTCCTTTATTCACTGTACTCTCATAGCACAATGGTTAATGAGGGTACCCTTCCTGCAGTCCAGGAAGTAAAAATTGCTTTGCTGAAAGATCCTTTGTCTCAGTGCTAATATTTCTTTGTGACACCGCACATCTATTTCCAACAATATGATATTGGTCAAGGTTACACAGTTTTCCCAGGTTTAAGTCACGAGGGAGTAGGCAAGCTTCTAGAACAGTATGTGAACAGGAGATACTGGTTTATCCACTTGGAAAACACAGTCTGACAAGCTCTTTTTTTCTTTCTTTCTTTCTTTTTTTAAGAGTCAGGCTCTCTCTGTTGTCCAGGCTGGAGTATAGTGTCACAATCATAGCTCACTGCAGCCTCAAACTCCTGGGCTCACAAGCAATCCTCCTGTTTCCGTCTCTAGAGCAGCTGGAACTACAGGCATGCACTCATGTCGGCTAATTAAATATTTTTTTTAAGAGATAGGGTCTCACTATTTTGCCCAGGCTGGTCTCAAACTCCTGGCCTCAAATGATTCTCCCACCTCAACATTCCAAGTAGCTGGGATTACAGGCATGATCTTTTTCTTTATGTTGTAGAATTCACACACAAGAGCGTAAATATAACATTAATAGTTTAGAACTCTCCCACTGTGTTTTTCTGACCCTCAATCAAAAGTAACCACTCTCCTGAGTTTTGTGTTACTCACATTTTTGCTTTCTTTATAATTTTGCCACTCCAGGTTTTTTCCTAAAAAATATATTGTTTAGTTTTGGCTGCTTGCAAACTTTGTAAAAATGGAATCACGCAGATGCATTATCCTGTGACCTTGTTCATTTACCTTTTTTTTTTTTTTTGAAAAAGAGAGAAAAGGAGAAAGAAAGAAACAGCAAAAGAAAGAAAAAAGAATGAAAGAGAGAAAGAAAGAGGAAGAGAAAGAGGGAGAGAGAATGGGATTCTTGTTTTATTGCCCAGGCTAGAATACA